>JNEM01006938.1:0-29665 GCA_000697335.1 Conidiobolus incongruus B7586 | reverse complement strand
AATTGATAATGAATAAAAAATTATTGAGGTAAAATATTAATTGATTTTTTTGATTAATTGGAAAAAAATGTTTCAAAAAATATCAAATTATATTTCATTTATTATTTGAAATCAATTTAATTTTTATCAAACTAAAAGATTTTGTTGGTATTCCATTGTTATCACGATCATTCTTTTAGGTTATCAGGTATGATAAATTTATAATTTGGTGATTTGAACGTAGATTTTTTTTTCATAAGTGATTAATATTGATTATTATAATAAATTACAAAATAATATAAAATTTTAAAAGAACGAAGAAAGTATAAAAAAAATATGTGAACCTATATAGAAAAAGATTAATATTAACAAAAATGGCAAAAGAAATTAATTTTTAAATGCCAATAATTAAAATATTTATATAATGTTTTCCAGTTCATCATAGAATAAATACTATTTCCCTAATTTATATGAATAATTATATTTAATAAAAAAATATAAATCAATATTACATAATTTAATAATTTTAATTATGTATATTATTATTATACTTAAATTTTAATTTAATGATATTTATTTTGTGAAATAGAAATAGTGATTAAATATAATTTCAACAATAAAAAGAATTTTCTATACAAATAATAACAATAAATAAATTAATAAAACTGATATATAAAGGTTGATAGTGGTGATAATAGGATTGAAAATTGAAACTATTAAACAGGTTTTTAATTTTAATTCAAAATAATTTGAATAATATTAGTAACAATTATTAATCAATCACGAAAATCTAAAAAAAATATAGTAAAATTTATTATTAGTATTACAAACCTTTGCCATAGTCCTTCTCCTTGAATAGAGTATCAACGCTATCAACACACTCACCCAAAGCAGACAACCATTTAGGAAATTCTTGATTCAAAATCTCTTCGGAGGGTGCCAACTTTTCGTAAAAGTTATGACGATATGGACAAGCCTTCATAGCTAGAGTGAAAATGGGTTTCACGAGGAAAGAGTGGTAAGGTTTGAGGGTTTCTTGATACGCTCCGCTAAAACTATCGCAGAGTTCTTCGTTCTTGTCAGCCATGCTTCGCTGTAAAGCCTCATATATAAATTTGAGACCACGGTTCAACCACAGTAATCCCTGAGTAGCTATCTTATCCTTTGTCCCATATTCCTCCCTCACGATCTTTTGTAACGTTTTATACTTGTCAGTGTCCTTGATATACTTGTTTCTAATCTTGGTGACATTTCCATTCATATCAGCTTTAATTGGGATAAATGCGGTGGGGCTTAAGTGGTCAAATATCGTTATAAGACTTTCCGTAGCTTTTAGATAGGTTTCAACTTCGATTTCGCCATCTATTTTAATAACATCTACATAACTAAATGTCATTGTTTCGAAAAAAGTTAGAGGTTTAGAATCTGTCATTTTGAATTCTTTTAAAACTTGATAAAGGTTAGTATAAATTTAATTTATTCTATTTTAAAAAATATAATAATAAAATAATTTTTATATAAAAATATATTAACTGTTAATAATATTATTATATATTATTATATATTATGAATATAATAAAAAATTAAGATTTCATCCTCAGTTCTTTTGTATTTATATTATTTTGAAATTGATTAATTAATTTACAATCCACCAATGAAATCATTCTTAAACCGATCCCTTGAATAAATAAATTGATAGTTAAACTAAATTGGATAAGTTTACTACTTCAAGTGTGGTCAATAACCACATTTGATTCTATATAATTGTGATACAATACTCCAAATTGGTTAGTTAGTCATATTTCGGTTAAACTAAAATACATATATACATATATATTGAGTTCCAACTATTATACTATTCTGTTTATTTTATTAACAAAATTAAAATATTCAAATATTAAATAACTAATGATATGAATTATGCGTATATAAAATGTAATAAAATAATGAATGGTTGGCAATTATAAAGTTCATGCAAAATTGATTTAATTAATTTAAAAAATAATTTTCGAAAGCTTGGTAACAATGACATCATCATTATAAAAAAGCATAGGATTTGTATTTCTAAGTAATTTTAATTATATCATTATCAATATAATAAAATTTGATGAAGATTTTAAGAAAATAGGTTAATAACCTTATTTCAGATATGTAATTTATGATATCTCTTTAATAAAATAATTGAATCTAAAATACTCTTAATGATAAATTATTTAATCATACAACTTTCAAGAGTTTGTTCTGGATAATATTGCTGATGAACTGAACTAATCAGAATCAAATATATTTATATTGTTTGGTATCCTTTATAAATGAAACAATATATTTTGGTTATATTTTAAATTAATATCGTTATGAGATATAAGATAAATTTTATCAGTATTTATTGTTTTCATTTAATAATATATATTAATCCATTGGTCTAATTTAATAATTAAAATATTATTATTAAAAAAGATAATTAATTTGGGGGCAAAATTTCTAAAATGTTAATGGCTAATATATATCTCAGTAAGTTATTTAACACTATATTATCGCTATTTAGTTCAAATTATCAAATTAAATTTATTTAAATACTAAACTACAGTTGCAAACATTTTATACAAATTGAGTAAAATTTTTATTAATTGAATTAATTTAAGTATTCAATTAATATATTATTAAACTTTTTATATTTTAATAATTAAATATTATAATCATTTTATTAACTGTTCTTTTGATTAAAATTGTTATATTTTGACTATTGTATTTTAATAAAAATTAAATATTTAAAATTTAAAATTGAATAAATAAGGTGAATATCAAGTTGAATTTAATATTTAAAAGATTTATTTAATATATTTGAAAATTTATAATCAATATAATAATTTAAATTATTAATTATTTTCCTTTTATATCTTTAATATTACCTCAGAATCAAAAAAATGGGAATATTTTAATTTTTGATTTTTAAAAAAGTTATAGAGAAAATAAATAGAAAAATGTATAATTTTAATCTATATATGTTGAGTATATGAGTGATAAAATTAGGCAGGTTCTTATTAATAGATGATGCTTGGATAAAGATAACTAACATTTTTAGTTACCAGCCCCATGATATAAAATGTAAAAAAATTATTTGTGGTAATAAATGGTCTCACGCTCTCTCTGAGTTCATATATATTCTTTAGTGTTATTATTGATTAAGTCTTTATACTTTTTATTTGTTTGTAGAAATGATTTCCAATGATATAAATTCTAATATGAATCTTATCTATTCTAAAACCTACAGAAATGTAAACCAATGAGTTTTACAATAATATATATTTATATATAATGTCTTTTTATTAATTTAATTTTGGAAAATTTATTATTTTATTTAATCATACTTAAACCAAATAATGATCATTAAGAATTTTTTATTTTAATAATAAAAATACTAAACCATAAACCTTTGAAAATTATTTAAAATTTATAAATAACTTATATAGATAATATTTTATTCAAATTTTTTATTTATCATCAAAAAAATTATTTTAAACCTAGAAACAAAAATTAATAAAAATTTATCAATATTTAAAAAAATTATTGTAAATTAATATATATTGTCATTTATTAAATTTTTAATATAATGAGAAATATATTAAATCATCTTTTTATTTAAATTAAAAAACTATTAAAATATCTTGGTATTAATTATATATATATATTATATATTGTAAAATTTAAACTATATCTAGTCAATAATAAAATATAAAAAATATTTGTAATTTAAATAAATTTCAAATATAGCTAAAATAGTTATAGATAAATAAACCATATTAAGATATAATGAACAATCAAAACTCTTATTTTAAATCATTATAATTATTGAAATTTAGCTCTCTTTATATAATACTTTATTAAAATATAAATCAAAATACTGGGTTAAGTTATTATAATCCTATTTATATATTCAATAAATAAATATTTTGTTTATAAATGAATATTAATAATTATATTAAATTATAATAACATATTATACTTATATTTTATTTTTAAAATAAAATCAATTATTAAGTTTTATATTCTATTGTTTAATTAAACTTTTTTTAAATAATTTTATTAATATATTTATTAAAAGACTAATTATTTTATATAATAATTAAAAAATATATAAAACTAAAGTTATAAAAAATTTTCTAATTAAAAATAATTGGAAAAAGTTATTATATCTAGTATATTCATTAAATTATAATTTAAGTAATTATAAATATTCTAGGTAATTAATAAATAATCATATAAGGAAGAAAATTAGTATAAATAAATATAATTGGTTTCTGAAATATTAAATTTCAGTTTTTAATAAAAACAACAATTTTTGGTTTTAAAAGTCTTATAAAGATATAACCAAAATATATCAAAAATCAAGAAGAATGTTGATTTTATATTATATATTAAAATAGTTATTTATACTCAATTTCACAAAAGTCTTATTATATCAAGTCTAGAGTAATAATATCAAAATATCTATAATATAAATTAAATAAAATATAATAAAAAATTTATTTAATTTTTTATAATTTAATATTAATTAATTCATTTATTTATTCTTTAATTTAATTATTTTATAAGTGTTTCTTATCTTATTGTGTATTTAATATAGTATCAGCAGCTTTCATTCCTGTTAAATATAATGTCAGAACTGGGAAGTAGCCAGGAAGATTAGGGAAAATACTCAGATCAGCAACTCGGAGGCCGGAAGTTCCGTGAACTCGGAATTGAGGATCGATTACGCTCATTTTGTCTGTACCCATTCTGCTGGTACCGCAAGCGTGGTGACCCCACGAATTGTTCATAATGTAGTTGGCGATCTGCTCGTCGGTTTGAACATTGGGACCAGGATGAACTTCTCGAATTTGAGTGTTTAATTTACTTAAAGTTTGTCTAGCATCTTTAATTCCTTTAATAATAGCTGGAAGATCTTTGTCAGCTCCTTCTGCAAAGTAGTTAAAGTTGATATCTGGCATATCTCTGGGATTATTGGTGTTCAAAAGGACATGACCCGCGCGATTATTGCCATGGGCCTTGAGGACCAACATTGTCATAATGTTTTTACGATTTAAAATATCTTGAAGCATGCCTTCCCTATATCCAGCAAAGTAGATGGGAGCGATGAGTGAAAAGAGGTCTGGCTCTTCCAAATTGGGGTCAGATTTCTGCATTTTTCCAGCTAAGACACCGTTAAAGCTATAAGGGCCTGAACCATCAGTCAAAAATTGTTTGAGACAAGGATCTTGATCTTGATTAGTGGAGAATTGGCATTGTTCGATGAGTTTGAAAACACTGTCCATTTCATAGTTCACATTGATTTCGTAACGGTCATGCAAGTTCTTACCAACTCCGGGAAGATGGATGCGGGGTTTGATGCCTTTGGACTTGAGGTGAGCGGCATCTCCAATACCGCTAAGCATAAGGAGTTGAGGAGTGTTGAAAGTTCCTGCGGAGAGGATGACCTCTTTGCGACAATGTACAACTCCTGGAGTACCGGTATCGGACGAAGGAGCTCTGGGACTAGCACGATACAAGTGCTTACCTTTGAGGAATTCGACGCCAATAGCTCTTCTGTTATTGTCAAGAATAACTTTGGTTACGAGAGTATTTGTCCAAATTGTAATGGGCAAATTCTTCGCTTCCTTTAAAAGATGCTCACGAACACCATATCTCTTACCGCCATTGGTAACAGTATCAGCATTAAAGGGAATGAGCCTTTGACCTTCGAAATTGATTATTGCTTTACCATCATCTCCAATTTGATTCAAACCCTTCTTAACGAAACTTCCAAGTAAAGTTTTACCTACGATATTATCAACCAAATCCAACAACTTCATATCGATAGACAACAAATTTGCCAAGTTGAGCTCTGTTAACCTTAAAAACTTTTCATTATTGTTCATCCTAGTTTCCATCATTCTGGTGGGTCCCATGGATTTAATCATATTGCTAATGGGACCTAAGTGGTTGATCACCTTCATAATGGGCATTTGATCAGTCATGTCCTGATAGGTAATCCTATCGAAATATTTGCGGAAGTTCTCTTCACTCCAGCCATCGTCCTTGGTCAACTGCACCATTTCCCTAAAGTCCCTAGAATTTGGCATTAAGTGAATCATTGCATTATGGATAGAGCACCCGCCGATACCACTAGCTCTTGGATATAGAACTTTCTGGCGTTTGCCAGTCTTTTCGGGATAGTGCTTGACATGGTATGACCAAGCAATTTCCTCATCTTCCAAACTGTGAAAGTTGAGCGCTGGTACTGTAGAATTCAAACTAATATTGTCGGTACCAGCCTCTACAATAAGGGTTGAGAATCCAGCCTTAGCTAACCCCATAGCTGTCATAATCCCAGTGGGACCTGCACCCACTACAATGTAGTCGAACACCTCGGTGTTTTGGGAGGTATATATGCAAACAAGTGTCAAAATTGCCAATACGCATTGAATTATTGTAAGTTCAAATGCGATCATTGTAAAGTAAGATAAATAATTAATTAGCTATTAGTCTAAAAAGAATTCTATCGATGCTTATATAGTTTGAATAGGAGTTAGAAACTAGTACATCAACTGAATTTGGCAATTTAAAAATAATATTTAAACGCCATCCTCGTTGTGATCTTTTTTTAGCCATGGTCAAGGATAAATAAATTATCAAAAAATGAATTATATAGTTAAAATGGATCCACCTAACAAATTTGAGTTTACACCAACTCAATTCTTCGGAAATTTTTGTTATTAAAAAAATTCTTTTTCAGACTGCATAAATTTAACGCCTAGTAATTCGCCTAGAAAATTTTAAGGTGATATTAAAATTATTGACCGTTATTCAACCGTTAGTATTGGTGTAAACCTAGTTGTAAATTTCAAATGATATTAGTGTTACAACTTTATTTTGCCCAATATAATGCCTCTAACCTCTATATATTTATTATATAATTTAACCTGTTTATCGTTAAAAGAATTACAAATATTTTAAATAAAACTAGTAATTAAATAAATATAATATAATATAAATAATATTTTGGTGATAATTTCATATAAATATATAAAATATATGAATAAAATTGAGTACCTTAGCAAAAATAATGGAAAAATAGTTTATTTTAAAAAAAATAAATTTAGTGTAATATCTGAAATAATTAGTGGTTCAAAAAGTTGACCAATTATAGATTTATATTTCAACCTAATAAATAAGAGTAAAGCAAATATAATTTGATTTTTATTGTTAATAACTTCTTTGTTTTTTAATAAAAAAAATCTATACTAATGGTGATTGCTTAACCCCTTTATATAAGTGTTTATAATTTGTCTTCAAAATTACACCCTTAATTTTAAAATGTAAATTTGAAATAACATCAGATCTTTTTTGCCAATTCAAAATCCTTTATCTTATGAATACAATCATAATTAAAAAGACTCATATCTGGTGAAAAAGGTGGATATGGTAATAAATAATAGATATTCTCAATAAACAAATCTTTGATATTTTTTGCTATATGAATATAACTATTATTAAATAAATTAAACGGTTTTTAATTGATTTTCCTTATATTATTTATTACATTGGTTTTTAAAAATCTATAATATATTTTAATATAACCATTTATTTTTATTTATATTAATTAGTGGAAAGTCATACTATTAATAAATATACTTAATAATAACATTTATTTTTTTAATGATTTTTATTTTGTAATTTAGAATAATGGTTGGGATTTTTCAAGTTACATACTCCTTTTATTTCTTGGTAATAAATTATATACTAGAGTTTATAACTCGTCAATTATAATAATTTACTAGATATAATATGATGAGTATTATACTAATGTAAAAATATAATAGTAATATTTCTTTGATTTATATAATTCTAATTTAAATACAAGGTACTTATACTTAATTTTTAAGTGATTATATATTATTTTTTTATTAAATAATAATAAACTTAATATCAAAGTATAAAGAATATGTTCATTATTTTGTTAAAGTATATAAATGGCATTTAAAATATTTTTTATTTTTATTTTTTAATCAGTTATATATTCAAGATAACTTAAATATAGTAAGTTTTTATATTAAATCTTCCAGCTTTGAGTTAATCAAACTAATTTACAATATTATACTTTAAAAGCCTTTTTTATTAGTTGCTACTTTGGGATTTTTGTGAATAATAAATATAAAATGCTTTATATAATATAATATTTTAATAAATACTCTTTAATTCAGGTAAAATTTAAAATTTGATGATTTCCAGTCATTTTGTTTTTTTACTAAAATTCACATAAAAAGATATATATATATATATTGAATATAATGAATTATTAAATCATTTAATATTAATTCAAGAAATACTAAATTAATAGTAAATTAGTTTTGATTTTTAAAATATTAATTGATTAAAATAAAGGCAATCATATTTTAAGCCATTGAATATTATAATATATTATAATAACCATTGATGATTAGATATATATTATTATGTCTCAGAAATAATAACGTGTTTATTAGAATTTAAATTTAAAAAAAGATAAAAGCATGTCAATTATATTTCATAAAGAACTACTATTAGATATTCACAATTTAATAATGATTAATAATAATGAGAAAGATATAGCCTATTTAATATAATCATTAATTAAATATTAAATTCTTTAATATTTTTTAATTAAATTTTTTAAATAATAAAATAATTAATATATTATCCAATTTAAAAAAAATAATATAGATGTATTATTCAGAGTTACTAAAATATATTATTATAAGATATTATAAAAGTCGATGATATATTTTTATTTTAAAAATTTAATAAAATATTTTAATTATATAAATTTTTCAAATTTTCAAATTAAAGAATTTGGAATATTACTAATTAATTAAAAATTCTATATTATATTTAAATACTCTTAAAATGAAACCATATTAGTTATTAACACCATAATCATATGCAAAATTCGCACTAACTAAAATCGTTATTTGAATTAATTATATATTGAAGATATTCTATTTGATCAATTAAAAATAT
This sequence comes from Conidiobolus incongruus B7586, assembly GCA_000697335.1. Taxonomy (NCBI): domain Eukaryota; kingdom Fungi; phylum Entomophthoromycota; class Entomophthoromycetes; order Entomophthorales; family Conidiobolaceae; genus Conidiobolus; species Conidiobolus incongruus. The sequence goes on along the minus strand of JNEM01006938.1, from coordinate 20,650 downwards.
TTTCTGAAAATCATGCATTATTTAAATTATAGGCTTTAATTGGAAATTCTTGAGAATGTATATTATTTGATGGATTGAGGTAAATATCAAAATTAATTGAAGCGAATTTTTGAAAATATTTTGAGATATAGTATCATCAACATTAAAATAAATTCTCAATTATATTGACTACGAAAATATCTATCAATTATTTCAATACCTATTGTTCAATATGTTTAATTAATAATAGCTTGAATACTAATTTAATGCACAATATTTAATCATTGTATTATTTTAATTCTAAAATTTGAAATAATTAAATTGTTAAAATTTCAATCCAAATCATTACTGTCAAATTCTAAGTTGCACAATCAAATTATTTTTAATTATAATAATTAATGAACTTGGCACTTGTTGACTTATTAAAGAAATTTGAAAGGGTTTGCCACATTATGTCCAAATTATTTCATTCGAATTAATTCGTGACTAATTGGAGTTGTGATTGAATTGATTTTCATTAAATAATTTGATAGAGATATTAGTGAAATGGTTGAGATCATAGTGATAAAAGAGTAAGTACAGGGTCAATAGTAATTTGAATTAAATTAAAATGTGCACAAATTATCTAATATTTGTTTTTAATGATAATAATAATTTATAAATTGGAAATGAATCGGAGGAGAGTCAAATATAATTCAAATCAATTTCATTTCAATTATTATATTAGAGTAAATCAATATTGAGAGTTAATAATACTAATGAAATATCTATTCCAAATTGAATATATGTAAAGTTTTAATATCTGACAGTGATCAAATACAAAAAATGAATCATAGCTCGAAAATACTGAATAAAAAATTAATATTATATATTTATTATAATTTAAAACTTAATATTGAAAATTCAGGTACTATCCAAATTCAATAATAATTATCAAATCCAAAAACAATTTCAAAGTTATTAATGATTTAGTATAGGATATTAAATTTAGCTTTAACCATAGTAATTTGGAGTATATATTGATAACATTTTGAATTATGCAATAATATACTTTCTGTGATATAATATTTAATTTCTGGAAAAATTGAATAAATCATAGAAAAAGGATAAACTAATGAAATTTAATTCGATTTTATAAAGTATCTTATTTAGCGGCCTTAATGGCAAATTAGTTAAGAAATTAAATTCAATTTATAATGAACTATAAAGTACAATATAGCAACTAAATAAATACATTAAAAATTTTCAAATTTGAATCTAGTATTTTGATTAAAAAATTATTTCATATTAAACATATTTCTAAACTCATTGAAAACTATAATATTATATTTCATGATTTAACATATATTAATATAGCTAACAACCTCTGTTACTTAGAAATCTCTCATCATCTTACATATCCATCATTATAAAATTTTTTAATCAATATCTAAAATTATATCAACTATAAACTGTGGCAAAAAACAAATTCTCCAACTTGCATTACAGAACAAAATAAACTATCCAATTTTAAGATTATTATAGATTAAATTATGTATGCAATCAATTGAATATTTAATTAACCCTTTGAGTAGAGGTAGGAAAAACTTTAGACTTGTCATATGCTAATGAAATATTATGATAATTATAGTGTATTATGAATATGATAACATTAGAAAATTGGTTAAATTGATTAGATAATGAAATCATTTCAATTGTTAATATAAATAACTTCATTTACCAGCTAATATATTACAAAATATAACTTAATAATATTATTACTAAATATCCGAATGTTATCATTTTATCAAATTGATTTTGATTTGTGTATATTATTTAATCTTCTATTTTGTTTATAAATTAGCCATTTCATGAAATTGTCAATTATATAGTTATACTATTGTTGTTAATTAATCAAAATAATTATACTTTAAATATTGTGATAATATCATATTTAAAACTATAAAAGTATTAAATAATTTATATATTTATTTAATATTTTAATCTTTTAAAAAAATATAATATTTATCTTACCAAAATTTTTATCTGGTTTAAAAGCAATAAAAATTTTTATAACACTGATATAGAAATCAATTTCTTTCAGAGATCATTATAGTGTATCAATTATCCGAATAAACCAACAAGGTACATATAACTATAAATGATCATCAGTTTATAATTTTTATAAAGTTCCTTGAATATTAAATATATAAAAAAGAAATTTCTCATTTTAATGAGATAATATTATCATTGTTACTCATCCATGTTCATACTGTATCAACTCGCTCGGAGGTATGACGAAATGCTAACAATGCGCTATTGAAATAATATGTCAATGCTTATAATTTGAATATTCTAATGAGTACCATAAAAGTTGATTAGATGAGAGATTCTAATTTAGTTTGGCAATTCAAAGGCGCCTCAATCATTCCAACATTCAAAATAATCAAATTCGCAATTCTTATCCATAGTAATTTTTAGGATTAAAGAGTTAGTTTCAATATAATTATATAGTGATTTTGTTTATCTCTATATAAAGTAATATTGGCCAATATACCTTATATAATGGATAATATTTCACCACCATTAAACAATCTATATTGGGTACATTATCCGAATTAAAGGTCCTATTTAATGGAACACCAATCAAATTTCCATCATAATTTCAAATAAATGGTCCTAAGGCGTTACCAATAAAATTACCAAAATGTCAATTTCTCAACCACATTCACTTATTGAACGACTTGGGAAGGGGTTTATAAACTCTTAATAGAGTCCACTTCAGGTTCAAACCCTTATTAATGTTATCAAAGAGATGTTCAACCCCTTAATAATGATTAAGTTGTTGACTGGACTACTATTTCTGGTGAATTTGTATACTTGTGATAATGAACAAGTTTTTGATTATATCGTAGTAGGCGCTGGTCCTACTGGTATTATGACTGCTATGGGCTTGGCAAAAGCTGGCTTCTCTACACTCATTGTCGAAGCTGGTACTGATCAAGTCAGTTTGAATACTACTGTACCAGGTCTGAATTTCCAGAGTTTGGAGGATGACGAAATTGCTTGGCAATATCACGTCAAGCACTATCCAGAACACACTGGTAAGCGTCAAAGTGTATTGTATCCTAGAGCTAGCGGTATTGGAGGATGTTCTATCCACAATGCCATGATTCACATTATGGCCAATTCGAGGGATTTTCGCGAAATGGTCGAGTTAACCAAAGATGAAGGATGGAGTGAAGCTAATTTTAGAAAGTATTTTAATAGAATTACATATGGCGATATGGTCGACAATATTCCATTTATGAAAGTAATGAATCATATGGGTCCCGTATCGAATTTGATAAAAACTGTGAATCCTATTAACTGGATGATAAACAGTGGTTCTGGTCAAGGCGAAAAATTTTTAAGATTGACAGAATTAAATCTTGCAAATTTCTTGTCAATTGACTTAAAATTACTTGATATTGTCCAACAGATTGTTGGAAAATCTCTACTTGGAAGCCTTTTGAAAAATGGTTTGAATCAATTGAACAACGCAGGTCGCGCTATGGTCAATATGGCTGGAGATATGCTTGTACCATATAACTCAGATCCTATACAAAATGGAGGTAAGCGATATGGTGTCCGCGAACATTTGCTCAAAGAATCTAAGAATTTGCCCATTACCATTTGGACTAATACACTGGTGACTAAAGTTATCCTGGACAATAATCGTAGAGCTATTGGTGTAGAATACTTAAAAGGAAAGCACTTGTACCGTGCCAGTCCCAGAGCTCCTTCGTCCGATACCGGAACTCCAGGAGCTGTGCATTGTCGCAAAGAGGTCATCATTTCTGCAGGTACTTTCAATACTCCTCAAATTCTAATGCTTAGTGGTATTGGTGATGCTGATCACCTTCGCTCTAAAGGGATCAAACCTATTATTCATCTTCCTGGAGTTGGAAAAAATTTGCATGATAGATACGAAGTGAGCGTGAACTATGAAATGGACAGTAATTTCAAATTGATTGAAAAATGTCAATTTTCAACTAATCCCGATGTTGATCCATGTCTGAAACAATTCTTAGGCTCTGGAACAGGACCCTATACTTCTAATGGCGTTCTTGCTGGACAATTGACAAAATCTAACGAGAATCTAGAAGAGCCCGATCTTTTTACCCTCATTGCTCCCAGTTATTTCACAGGGTATCGTGAAGGTATGTTGCAAGATATTTTGAATAAGAAAAATACAATGACAATGTTAGTTCTCAAGGCACACGGTCACAATCGCGCAGGTCATGTTAAACTCAAGACCAACAATCCTAGAGATATGCCAGATATCAATTTCAACTATTTTGCTGAAGGTGCTGACAAAGATCTTCCAGCGATCATCCAAGGAGTTCGCAATGCTAGGAAGCAACTTAGTAGACTTAATACACAAACTAGGGAACTTTTACCAGGACCCAATGTTCAAACCGACGAACAAATTGCCCAATATATTATGGGAACCGCTTGGGGGCACCACGCTTGTGGTACCAGTCGAATGGGAACTGACAAAATGAGTGTTGTGGATACCAAATTCCAGGTTCATGGTACCACTGGATTAAGAGTTGCAGATCTTAGTATTTTCCCTAATCTTCCTGGCTACTTCCCAGTTCTGACATTATATTTAACAGGAATGAAAGCTGCTGATACTATTTTAAATAATTAATGCAAATTATTCAATATTTAATGTTAATATATTAAAAATAAATCAAAAAATTAATTAATATAATTAATTAATAATATTAATGAATATATTTTTATTTTAATATTTTGAAAAAATGTAATATTTGTGAAACAATCGAAATTTAGAATAAGATGTAATCAATTTTTTATTGGTTATTAACTTTATATAAATTTTTAACAAGTACTACATTGACAAAGGAAATTATAATACTTTGTTCAATTATCCAATTTTTAATTTCATCAAAATTATTTATTAGAAGATAAAATCAAATAATTATCTAATATAATTATATTTCTTTATACCTGTTGTAATATCGATTTGATATGAAATGTAACTCATAGGGGAAAATATTTCAAAGAAAAATACTTAAAATGAAATTTTTTAAAGATTACTTAATAAATTAGAAATAATTAAATAAATCATAACAATATAATATATATTAAATCAGATGATTGGATATTCAAATCAATAGAATTATAATAGGTTTTATAACAAATTTCATTATAGAGACTGTCATATTACAATTAGATTTTAATTAACTAATTTTACTATTTTTATAATGTTATTATTAATAAAATTTAGTATTAATTCAAATTACAATTATACTTCAATTTTTTTTAAATATAAATTTAAAAATATTATTAAAATTTAATACTAAAATTTTATTATATTTAATCCACAATATAAGCTCACTTTGAGAGTCATTGTTTGGTGTATTAGAAACATTATATATATATATCATATAACTAGTAACTAAATTATAGTTTTTGACTGTCAATAAATCTAGTAAAATATCATCATAAATAATAATTGATAATAATCTAAAAATCAATGTTTGATAATTGTTTAAGATTGATAAAAATGATTATATTATAATATTAGATTAATTAATTATTTGTATTAATATACTCAAAAATGAATATCATAAAATATGCTAGATCTATCCTATTCTGCTAAAATTCGTACTTTATTTACATTTAAAAAACTGGTGTATATAAAAATTTATAATATTAAAATAATATTCATTATCAAATCCTTGTTTGGAAATAATAAAGTGATTAATATTTTATTTTCGGGAAAAATTGAAAGATATATATATGCATGTTGGATGATTAGTCTTTAATGAACATCTATTCCCAATTTGAAATTAATATCCCCTTTACAATAACCCAAATATCAAATATATTTATAAATATAATATTGTTATAAAATTGTCAAGAATTTGATTTCAGCAACAATGGAGGTTAAAAATTGAGTACACATTAAATTATAATTTTCAATACTATGAGGTACACATAATATAAGATTCAATTTGTATAAATGAAAGATAAATATGAGCTACTATTCAAGCTCTAAACAATATACCATATATTATAATTTTCATTTAATGGTTTTACTAAAAAATTATTAAATTTTGATATTAAACCAATAACATACTTAATAATCATCCTACAGATTAATTTCAAATTCATTAATTTTGATACAAAATGTATTATAAATTGAATATTTTCATATATTTCCAATTAACTAATAGTTATTTATAACTCATTCTATTCAAAATTTCTTAATCATCTGCATGCATAGTAATAATTATGCCACCATTTTAAAAATCATGTAATTAGTACTATTCCATAGTTATCGAATTTAATGAATTTTAAACAATTTTCAAAAGGTAAATATTGAAAATAAATTGAAATAAAATATTCTAAGGAGATTAAAATAAGAATATTTTCATATTTCTAATAAAATTTTAAAAAAATATTTAGCTAAATTGATAATATTTAATATGTCAAATTATTAGAAAATGAAACAATTTAAACTTAAATCCAAGTATGAAATATTAATACATATGAAAAAATTCCGAATATAATACTTTTACATTATACTTATCATTAGCAATTATTATATCATTTTATTTGTGTTTATTTTTATCTATCAATCTATTTCATTAGTTTTAAAAAGGGATTTTAATTCGATTCAATTATTTAGAAAAATACTTATGATTTAATTATTATTTCAAATATTATTTAACATCGAAAAGATGTTTTTTACAGTAAGCTTTTGATATATGTATATTATTTTTATTTATTTAATTATTATTTATTTGAAACTATTATCATATACTATTTAATTCATCAATTTAACAATATATTCTAAACCATAAAGCCAAAATTTATATGATCTAAAAATAGCTTGAATGCTGGATTCCAAGTGTTAAGATGTAGTAACAATAAAACATTAAAATTGGGGTAAATTCCATTCCATCTAATCGGAAGAATATAGCTTTGTAAGAGTGATATCTAGTAAATTATATATATTGATTAAATAATATTAATCAAGAAAATAGTTTTATGATCAACTATCTTTATATTACTACATTCTTTAATTAAATATGATCTCATTATAACTTAATATTAAAATCAACAAACCTAAATCATTAAGCACAGCACTAAATCCCATAAATTGAAACTATTAATAAGTTAATAAAACAAATAACTATGAGAATATTCAACCGAATCAAAATATATTTCAATTTATATCATTTTAATTATTAATTAACAAATATATTTTAAAATTAAAAGATTAAAAAAATAAATACTAAAAGAGTTGTTAAATCATTTAATTAATTTAAAAAAATTTTTTTAACTAAAACAAAATCTGTGATTCAAAATCATGAATAAAAATTTATTAGGTAAATTTAATATCTTTATTTTAACAATAAATAACTAAACTTTGGGATGGCTATATAGCTGTTAAAAACGCTAAAAGAGTAGCTTTGAAAAAACCTAAATACTCTCAAAGTTTTTCAGAATGTTCTACTCCAGACACCAAGTATAGGTAACATATTTAAAATATTATAATTATATTAATCTAATTTCAAAAAGTCATTCGGAAGGTCCCGAATCCCAAATCTCGGAGGAAGAGGAACGCGAGACAGATTACCGAGTTGGAGGGTATCATCCTGTAGAAATTGGTGAAAAATTCAAGGATGGAAGGTATACAGTAGTGAGGAAATTGGGGTGGGGCCACTTTTCGACGGTGTGGCTGTGTCACGATAGCGAACTTAATAGATACGTTGCCTTGAAGGTGGTGAAGAGTGCTGACCACTATACTGCAAGTGCTCAGGACGAAATTAAATTATTGAGAAAATCAGCCACTGCCGATAGGGAACATCCCGGGTACCAACATGTGGTGCTGTTGTTGGACGATTTTATGCACGAAGGTCCCAATGGTAGCCATGTTTGTATGGTGTTCGAGGTCCTGGGCGAAAATTTGCTTTCTCTAATTCGTCGTAATCCTAAGGGTATTCCCGTCAAAGTGGTGAAGAGTATTGTCAAGCAGGTATTATTGGGGTTACAATACTTGCACGACGTTTGTGGCATCATTCACACCGATCTTAAACCTGAAAATGTGATGATATACGTACCCGATTACTTGGACCACATCGATCAGAATGACACGAGTTCCAATAGTAGCAGCCAGAGGAATGGGATAGAGCCCAGTAGACCATTTAGTAATTTTGCCCATATCAAGTAATTATATTTTTTATCTATTATTATCAACTTGAATCCCCTTAACCTAATTATTTTTCCTTTATTTTTCCCAAAATAGTCTTGAAGATATACAAGGTAATCCATACACATATTCCTAATATGACTAAATATTAACAAAATAAATTAGTGAAAATAGCGGATCTTGGTAATGCTTGCTGGATTCACAAACATTTTACCGAAGATATTCAAACTAGGCAATATCGATCCCCCGAAGTGATTTTAGGAGCTACTTGGAATGAAACTGCGGATATTTGGAGTTTAGCTTGTCTAGTAATTAACTATAAAATTATATTATATTATAATATATTAATCAGTTATAGATGTTTGAATTATTAACGTGTGACTATTTATTTGAACCTCATTCCGGTCATAATTATGGTAAAGATCATGGTAATTGATAAAAAAAAATCAATTTTAAGAATATTTGATTAATATTTTATATAGATCATTTAGCTCAAATTATAGAATTATTGGGGATGCCATCTAAATCATTTACTCAAAAGGGCAAATATTCGGAATCTTTCTTTGATAAAAAAGGTAATTTCTTCTAATTCCATACTACATGATATTGACTAGAGATGATAGGTCGTCTTAAAAAAATTTACGAATTCAATCCATGGTCCTTGCAAGATGTCTTTTACGAGAAGTACAAGTACTCGAGTAGGACATCCCGTCTGCTAACGGAATTTATGCTTCCCATGCTCGAGTACTCCCCCAGTCATAGAGCTAGAGCTAAGGATTGTCTCATGTCCAGGTTTTTCGATGAAGATGATAGGGATTAATTTATTTTTGAAATTTTTCATTTGAATAGATTTTTTTATATTATTTAATCTGTTTTTCGATAATAATATTTTACAAAATTTTATTTATACAATTTGGATATATATAAAAGGTTAATTTAAATTCACTTAATTTTTTTCTCACTTTAGATTTTGGGAAATTATATCGAATTTATTAAACCCCTTTTTTAAATTAATTAGTATATATTTATTGTATTAATGTTTTTATTACTTCATTTTAATAACTTCAATCTATTTTCATATGATAATTATTTTTTTTCCTGTTATTTATAAATTTGTTTCAGTTATTGATCTTTGTTTTTATTTTGAAAATCTGTTTTTGGTTTACTTGAATTTTCACTTTATTTAATATAAATGTTAAAAGAATTAATTGGTTAATTAAATTTAAATTAAAATTCCCATAATAATTTAATTTTATTCATAAAAATATTAATGAATTATATCTTATAATTTAAATCAAAAATTAAATAATTTTTTTTAAAAAAAAAATAATTAAAAATGGCAGTGGGATCATATATTACAAGTTTTCTAGTAATCAGTTATTTACCCACACTAGTTCAACACTTTTTACACTATATACATCCTTATATTTACCATCCCAGACAAATTCCGTATCCCGGAAGCTCCAAATACTATCGCAATTATGTTATATGTTTCATACTCATGACCTTAGGATACATGCTATATAATTTGTACCAAGTCCACATTTCTATGAAGCCTAATCACTATGAGATTTTAGGTATCAGTCGAACTCAATTCCAGGAACGTGATTTAAAGAAGATATTCAATCAGTATTCACTCCTCTATCATCCGGACAAGAATCCCAATTACGAGCATATTTACTTAAGATTGAGTAATAGCTACGAAATTTTAAAACATTCTACCAAACGATATATTTACGACGTTTTGGGGGATAGAGGCCTCGATTGTAAAAGCTGTAAATTACTCAAAGATTTTATGTGGCATCACTGCTCTGATATGGTAATTTTTTACCTCAGTTCCCTGTTCTTTATAAGTGTTTACGTCCTCATTGGTTTCCAATCCAATTTCTTTTGGAAGTTGCTAATCCTTGGGGCGCTAGCTACTATTGAATTGGGTGTCATGTTAGGTCACATTAAATTTCAAGTTTTGACGCAATTTTTAGTAACTAAAACCCCATATCAAATCACATTATATCTTCGACAAATCGCTTTTGACCTAATTTATGTGTCTGGTCATATCGCGAGCCTCGTATTTCCATCACCCGAGAAACAAATCAGCAGGGTATTTGGACAATGTTCGCAGCTTTTACAGAGTATAGGGTTGAGAAGTACTCGAACGTTCGAAAGTCAAATAGTTCAATTTCCACAGCGCTCGAGAGAACAACTGCTAGAGAAGATGAAACAGTGGCAAAAGTTGGAATATTTGATGATGGATAAGAATATTGAAAGAGCATTTGATAATATCCGAAAAAATAATAATTTTTAATTAATTTTAATTTTTAACATTTAATTTAATTTACATCCCTCCAATTGTAAAATTAAATATTAAAATGAAGTTAATATGTAAAATTGTAAGTTTTTTTTATCAAAAATCAAATTATTCTTATCAAGAAAGCTTATCAGGTAAAAAAATGAACCAATTTAGGTGTGCTATACTGTAAATTATAGTTATACGAATATAGATCTATTACACTAAAAATATTTAAAATTATATACTACCGAATTAATTTTACTATCAAATTATCTCTTTCTTTATACGATCTTCAATTACATTATGCTTTAAAAGTTTCAGTTTTAACCTTCTTAAAACAAAATTATTGCTCTTTCAGTATGATCGAATTCTATTTATATCATTATTGGTTCTCTTCAGGAGATATCAATAAGATTAAAATTATACAAGTTACCATTGCTATTAATTTTGTAAGCTCAATTATTTAAATATGGATTCTTTTATAGTAAAATCATTTTTTTGCTAGAGTTGTTAATTTTAGAAAATTGACTTCCTATTTATGAATAATATATTCAAGATTTGGTTTATTCTAAATTAAGGTATTCAGATTAAATATTAGCATAATGGATTCAAATTTCCAAATATACCAATTTAGGTACTTATCAGTTTTGAACTCTCATATATATTCAATTAGGTGTAAACCTTTATAAAGTTCAGAAATAAATTATTAAAAATCCAGTTTTGATATAATTGTCAAAAATCAATTTAAAATAATATAAAATGAATAAGAATATTCTAAAATTGTTCACTCAGAATGTAAACTAAGATATTTTGAAAAGGATTAATTAAAATAATTAAATTAAAATTCAAAAATATTAGATATAATACTAATCCATAATATTTAAATTAATTAATTATTGATATTATATTCATTTTTAATATGAGTTTTAAAAAGTTATTCTACTTTAAAAATTCCATAATCAATCACTTGTACTTAAATATTATAAAATTCAAATCATGTGAAATTTAATAATATTAAAAAATTACATACAATTTGTATGAGTCCAAGTTTAAAATAAATAATATAAGTTTTGTGAATATTGCATTTTCTAAACCTAAAAAATTATTTTTGACAATTTTTAATAAAGAATTAACTCATTGAATGTTAATTGACAATAAATTTACCAAACAAATAACCAAATATCAAAATGTTAAGGATTTGAATGAAATATAGAAAACAATATATAATTACATCAAATTAATGTATAAGCTCAATTACACTTAAATTATATTTAAAAATACTCATAATGCCATTTATTTTATTGTTATTGAATTAATTTTTTTCATAATTATGGTATAATTTTATTACAGCGTCTTTTTTCAAATTTCGATTATATAATTAATTTGCAATAAGCAGACCTGAACTTGTTGTAGAAAATAAATATATCAAGTGGGTTGCATTGGGGATAAATATCTTAATAAGATTTATCTCAACAGAAATTTGAGTGAATTAATAGTATAGTTTGAGTTAGAATGAGATATAATTTAAAATTGAAATTCAATAAAGTGTGATTTGTTAATTTATGTTAAGTTGACTAATCCTTTAGTGAGGACGGAATGCGTATACAAGCTTGAATAGGTGGGGTGGAGATGATAATATATTAAGTATGGTTTTAGGTTTCTTTTCAAATAAACAAATAACTATTGAAATTATTAGAAAATAAAATACCTTGGATTAAGCATCAATTGAATTGTTAAATATCAATTTAAAATTAATTTAATCCTTAATTTCTGATTATTCTAAATTTGAGTTTAAATAATATTCGGATTTCGAATGGACCAAACAAGATATATGAGTACAAATATGGAATAATAGATCAATATTAGCATAATGCTAGTAGTAGTATTTGATGAATGAAGAGATAAAAATCCAAAAAACGAAATTATAAACTGTTCTCTAACTCTCAATTCATTTAATTGAGTTTGATGTTGTGCAAATTCCTTAATAAATCTAGCAATAGTACTAAATTAAAAATATATTAATAGATTTATAATTGAAATTATTGTTTTCTTCATTATTAAGATGAATCAAGATTATTTAAACTAGTTAATTTTTTTCAAAATTGAAATTACTCTCTTAATATAGTATTAATATATATACTATGTTCAATTAAACAGCTAAAAATCAAATTTTGGCTAATTAAATTTGAATTATCCTATGAACCTCTAATAATTACATCCCCAACAAGTTTTTTTTCCTTTCTCAAACCTTTAAAACTAAAATATTAATACAAAATTCAAAAGAAGAATTGGTTAGAGGATTTACCTTCAATACGCTCATCACTTCTTTCAAGTTGACATCTTTCTTTAATTGTTAGCTCTGCATCTGAAAAGTTGCAATGGGGACTGATGCTACGTTCATTCATTTTCAAGCAAATGATGTTGATACTATTACAATAAAATGTAAAAAAAGTAAAAAAGGAAAAACATTACAAAAGCCAATCCAAATTAAAATACTTATAACCATTTATCGGCTTTAAAAATTTAGCTTACTTAACCTCATTAGGAGTGAAGGTTACCTTTAAGTTAGACGCATTATCCTCAATCTCGAATAAATTTTTGATAAATATGAGATTATTCATTTATTATAACAATATAAAATAAAATATTAAAATGAAAATTTATTATAACGATATTTGATAATTGTATTAAATAGTATATATATGCAGACTTTTTTATAAGTAACAAAATACCAGCTATCAATTAATTATGTTCAATTAATATATAAATTCGACGTCACATCCTCAATCCAATCCCATAAAAGTTAAATTAAAGAGTTAAGATTATCATTAATATAAATTTTAAGTGACTTGGATAACTTATTTATATTTAAATTAAAAAATTGAATAAATTCATTAAAAATAAATATTATAATAATTATTAAACTAATATGGCAGTAATTCTCAATTATAAATAATTTAATAGAATTATAATAAAATCTAATATAATATTAGATAAATTTTATTCTACTTATTTCACGCCAGGGGAAAGTACGTCTAAATAAATGGTTCCAAACTATAAGTCTGAAGGAGAAGAACAAAATCGTCAAGGATGTAACTCAATTAGTGTTGGCAAGGAAGCCAAAATTATGTAATTTTATCGAATACAAAGGTATTTTATATTATTAAATATTGTATATTTTCATTATTAATTTAAATTTAGATACCAAATTAGTCTATAGAAGGTCTCTTTAAATCCGATTCTTATTCTAAAGTATTAACGATAAATTTTATAGATACGCAAGTTTATTTTTTATCGCTGGGATAGGACCCGATGATAACGAACTTATTACTCTCGAAATTTTACATCGATTCGTCGAAGTTTTAGACAAATATTTTGGCAACGTAAATAACTTTATTTTATGATTTCTAATCTTTTTCTAATTATTGTTTAGGTTTGTGAATTAGATTTAATTTTCAATTTCCACAAAGTAATCACTTCCAATAATGTTCTCTAAAAAATATTTTAACCAATTTTTTTATTTAGGCTTATTACATACTTGACGAATTAATAATCTGTGGTGAATTACAAGAAAGTTCTAAAAAATCAGTACTTCGTGTCATTACCCAACAAGATAACATTGAAGAATCTGAAAGAATTGAGAAATTGTGGCCAGATTTAAAGTAATTGATTTCTTTTTGTGAATGATTAAGTGTTAATAATAATTTAGGAATGAATTCATGGGTCAATTGAGTAATTTGAATTTAGATTGGAAGAAATAAATATTTTCTCCTCCTCAAATAAATTGGTTTTTGTTCAATTTTGCATCATAATAATTTCGAAATTGATAACAATTATACGTTTTTGATCTTGTTCAAATATATTAATTCATTATTATTAATTTATTCCATTTTAATTTTATCATCTTCCTCCTCTTCGAATTTGATAATGAATTGCCTATAATTTAAATAACACCACATTATTACGAGTTGTCCACAACTGATGATACCATTAGTCACTGGATAAATATCTGGAAATCTTCTGGGAGGGCTTAAAGTATATTCCAAAATATGGTGCGTGAGACCGATTGCGTAGCTAGTCTAAATACAAGTTTAATTAATGAAATTGTAGAAATTAATGGAGACTTACGAGTTCTATACGATCCAAAAAAAAATAACCGGGCTTTGAAAGGATTGGGAAATTGTTTCAACCAGTTATAGAAGCCTAAGAGTTGAAAGCAGGGTAGGACTAATTGATCTCGTTTAAGTAATGGAAACATACTAAAGTATTAAAATATTTAATATTATTTAGTATATAAAATATAAAAAGATTACCCAAAAGTAGCAATATTAGTAAACCACTGGACGAACTTGGGTTCGTCAACGCTCAACATCGTAATAGGTAAAAGAGGAATAGGATAGACTTTTCATGAACTTGAAATGAAAGTAAAAAGAAGGATAATGATACGGTTGCTAAACTGTATATCAATCTTTTGGGGTGAGGGTTCATTAACAAATTCAATAGAGATGGCACACTTGACAAAAGTGTTGCAGCAGCACTAGGGATTATTAGAAAAATTCTCATTGCATAGTAAAAAAAGTACCTCAATTTGGCTAATTGATCCACACTAAATAAAGATCGCAGTTTGATAATTACATTTAGTGTACACTATACGTTAGCAACCTTATCTTCATAGAGACCTCGAGCTAATGGGAAAATTCGGATGATGACTTGTTTTAATTGGCACATATCGGTCAAGAATGGTAGGAACATAATTGCAAATGTACAGATAACAGTCAATCCAAGTTTGATTAATAACAAGCTAAAATAATTAGCACCAGTCAATGAAAAATGAATATATAGCTTACAGACTCCTCAATTTAATACACTTGCACAGGAGATAGCAGAATACGGGTAATGCATAACACAGGGCCATTTGTTTAAAGCAAAGTGCTAGACAGAAGAAGATACTGACTAAAATGTCGCGATCTTTATGAAAGCTGACGACTGCCCAAAGTGCAAAGCCCAACATGACGCAATTATATCTAATTACGACCATGAAACAACTGCTAAAATTACAAAAATTAAAACTTACTTAAAATGACCATGATCAATCAAAATAAAACCAGGATTGAAAATAGTTAAACCAATACCAATATTCTGACCCACCTCATATTAATACCAAAATTGTAAATATTCAAAGCTATTACCTGTAGTACAATATTTTTCTGAAGATGCCAAAACATCCAAACCGGAGGTAAAAAAGTCGCCAATTCCGTTAAAATAACTGATATTCTCATAAATACTTTTAAGGTTGGGGTTTCTATACCGTGACTTGTGTTGAGAGCGACCCAAGGGGGATTAAACATATTCACACTAAATCAGGGTTTATATTTGAAAAAAAAATCGAGAATAATAAGGTTACATTAAAGCTCACAACCAACTCCAATACGCTGATAGCGGAGGATAATCCAATCCCCAATATTGTAAATTGTAAAAATACCAAAGTTTTGTAGTCAGGTGTAATGTGATCTCCATTCAATGTCTCTGAGCTTCAAAGTCTCCAAATATTGGTGGTTTTCACTCACCTATCGGGATTTAGTCATGGTATTGGTGAAGGAGTAGCGAGACTTAAAATTACCTGAATAACTGTTGAGACCTACACAGAGTCGGACTAAGGTAGCGAAACCCATTAATACGAGAATACCGAATGTTGAGAGACATATGTCGAAAAAACGCATGAGTTGACCAAGAGGAGTACTTGGGAAACGGTCGGGATTGGGAGGCTTTTCAACAGCAGTCATTTTAGGTTTTGGGGACTTTTTTTACTGTTTACTTTTTTTTATTCATCATTTTCATTGCAAAATCTACAACCCAGTTGATTGAATTTATTTGCTATCTCTTTACATTTAGCTTCATTTATGTTATTAGAAGCTAATTGATTGTAACTAGATAAATATTCATTACTAGTTTTATAAAATATGGAGGATAAGTTTTTTTTAAATCATTATAGAAATTTCTGATTATTTGATCTTCATAAAAAAAGGGAAAAAATAACCTACAATGTTCTTCAGCAATATTAAGAAATCTACCTTTATAGCAGTTTAAATTGAAGCTGCAATTCTTACATAGGCAATTTTTACCCTTATAAAAATCTGCAATTATCACAAATGAAATTTTCTGCATTATCATCATTTTCACTAATATCTGAATTTTCTTCAAAAGAGCTTAAACACCAGTGACAAATGCTTTGATTCTTCTCACAATCATCCACTGAGTATCTTATTTGGTATCTATCAAATTTTCCAATTTCTATATTGTCATTATATAATATATCCTTTTTTTTATATTCAATAGTTGCATGTTTATCATTAATCAAAACATTTAATTCTGAATCAAAGCTATTTTTATCAACCTTTACGAGGAATAAATTAATCTTTTTGTTCTCCATATTTCATATAGTTTTTTTTAACATTTAATAGGAATAAATAAACAATTTGACTGCATTTCACTCCTCTTTCTTGTAATTGAATACTACGCAAGTAAATGCAGTATAAGTGTAAATTCACTGATTCAAAGAGATCGTTCAATAAAGTTTGCTTTATTTAATACACCATAATTAGTTAGCTCTGTTTACTTTTTTTGGGGAGAATAAGAATTTAATAGACTCTAAGACTAATTCTGTTTACTTTTTTTAAATACTTTTTATTTAATTTAATATTTTAAATATTTGGAATTATGGGTTTATAAGGTTTTAAATATTTTGGTATTATAAAAACTGGATTTATAATATAATAGTAGAAAAAAAAATGAAATTAACCAAATTATACTCATATAATAAGTAAAATATCTACAAACCGAAAAATTAATTTTATTTTAGAAACCACTATATAATTCAATTAGTTTTATAATAGTAATAATATGATTTTTTTATTAAAGTATATAAATTAACAATATCTAATTCAAATTTCGAATTAATTGTATAATTTATCCAAAATTCCAGATTGCAACAAAATAGCCAAAATTAATACTAATATAGTAACTAATATAAATAACATATTTTGGAATCCTAAAAGAAATATAAATATACTTATCGACTATAAGTGTAATCAATTACCTGTTGGGAACTCCTCTGGAATTCGAGTAATTCTAAAACTAGTATCAGTAGATCCAGACAATAAGAATTTATCATGGGGTGAAAATTGCAGGGTTGTAATGGGGAAACCGTGGAGATTTTTGTAAGTAGCGTGAATCTACTCAGGGTTAGCATGAAGGAGTTTCAAGGGATGTATAAATTACCTTAAGTGTATTAGCATCAATAATTTTCACGCTGAAATCAGATAAGGCTACAGCTAGGAGTTTGCCATCGTTGCTAATTTTAAATTAGTGTAATTCGATACGAATGAAATTAGAATTACCTCATTGCCATTGCAGTAATAGGTTTTAAACCAGTACTTTGAGTTCTTAATAGTTCGAAACCGTCAATTTTGAATTTACTAATGTAGCTGTGATCTTTGCGACGACTATTAATTGCTGTATATAAACTGGAGGATTGGTCGCCTCTACCAAATCTATAACATAGTTAATATTGATTAATTAACCATAAAAATGGAAACAATTACCTCACAGCACGATATTGACATCTTGAAGTTTTCTTATAAATGGGAGGTTCCAAACTCTCGATCATTTCGCCATCTTCTACCTTGAAAATGTGGATTACTTTGTCGGAACTGGAAGCGAACTAAATCCCTCATTAGTCCAAAATATCAAGCTATAGCCATCAATTTAATTACCAAAGTCTCGTCCTCATTAAAATCTCCATCGTCGATCATTTCGTCATTACAACGTTTTGAATTAATCTTAGGGCGAAAATTTTGGGTATTGAGAATAGATACCTAAATTTTGTAAATAATCGAAAAGATAATATTAAAATAAAATATACTTGGCCTTCGGCACTTCCCAAAAGTAATAAATCACCCGATTTGCTAAACCTTGTTACTTTCTAAATGAACTAATTAATACCATTAGGAATGTGACTTTAAGCTAATTTTACCTGGTATTCATCTTTAGAAATTGAAATTAAAATCTTTTCAGTTTGTGTTAACTCTAATCTAAATACTTCAATTAGTCTTTAATAAAACAATTATTAAAATTATTTACTTATTATTCTCAAATTTAAAAATTTTTAAACTTTGATTATTATTTTTTTCAATTTCTTCGGGTTTAGAATTAATACCACAGGCTAATAAATTATTCTAAAACCTAGTTATTAAAAAGTATATACATATATATAATTCAAATCTAAAAAAGTACTTTAGGATGAAAACTACAACTCATAGGACAATCCTCCTCCTCACTGAGTTTCAACTCTTGTAATAATTCTAAATTATTGGCTTCTAAATCAACTTTGTAAACACTCTATAATATATAAGTAAATAAACAATTGGGAATGGATAAATATTACCAAAAAATTGGAAATTCCGGACCTACTGGAGCCACCACCACCCCCTACTACAAAAATGGTATCATCTAGCCAGCAGCCACAATAAATGGGACTCGATACTTTTTGTACAAGTTCTGTCATTTTTGTTTATTAATTGATAATTTATTTATATTTTAAATATATGAAATTTGGAATTGGATGCAATAAAATATAAATACTAATAATAAACATTATGGGTGTTTTAGTATTTGAGAGTTGGTTACTTTAAATTTGTGATTAGATGACGTCAAATTTTAAATGAACAGAAAATTATACATAAACTCATTCATTTAATCTCAAATATAAACCAATTGCAGTTATTAATTCAATCAATTCATTAAAATATAAAATAATTTAATAATTTGAATTTGATAATTTTGGAAAACGGTTAAATATAGTGTATTATTTATTTAAATTAAATTACTCACCCAAATCTTGAATCTCAAATTCTTTTGATTCATAGATAATCGCGTTTCCGTTTTGAATATTCAATTTAAATCCTTTACCCTTGGGGAAACCTCCAGGAGGAGGACTAATAATCGCTTTCAACTTTCTTCCATCAAATTTGCGTTGAAGAACTTGCCTATAAGGGGGCTGTGATCTGACTAGAATAATATCAATATTAATGGGATCGCTATCTGTTTTAATCCATTTCACTGTTTGTGGAGTATTTCTACCCTTCCAATTGATTCCCTTTGCACCATCGGTGATGTTATTAAATAACCATGTAGTAAAGATAAAAGATATAAGGGTAAGAATTTCATAATTTGAATGTAATAATTATAAATTTTAAAATTAAAATATTTGTTAAAAATTATTCAATAGATATTATGAAGTGAATAATTATATTTTATAAAACTAAAACTTTTCGAATAATTCTTTTTATAATCCAAAGTAACTGTTTAATTAATTTCTAAACTCGATATTTCAAACAGATTATTTCATTTGAATTTGGAAAATATTATAATAAACACTATGAAATAATAGCTAAAATCTTTGATATGTGCACTAACTAGATAGATATTCAGTAAATTTAAACAAAGATAAATACTCCTACAAGCAAATTACCAATTAAAGGGATTATTTTCCACTTCAAGTTAATCAGAATATTAAATTCGATCTGATTCAGCAAATCTTATAAGATTTACTAAAATATTAAAATATTTTTAGTAAATTTTATTGTTAATTCCTTTTAAATCAATTATAGATTGAAATATCTAAAAAATTTTCTTAATGATAAATTAATATTAATAAAATGAAAATTTTTACTCTGATCAAGATTATTTAAGCTTTGAAATCTTACAATTATTGACAATAGCTGTAATATCACTTACTTTCAAAATACTTTAAATCATTAATATTGATTATTTCAATAATATTTAAGCTTGAGCTTAGTATTTTTCAATTTCAGGATTCATATTAATATTACCATGGAATCAAAGAAATGGGAAATTTTTTAATTTCTGATTTTTCAAACATATTATTAGTTTCAAATAAGCAAATATATACAAAACAAATAGGAAAATAAATAGTTTTGAATTATATATATATATATATATATATAATAATTTTTTTGATTAAAAAATGAATTTTTTAAAATTAGTTGTTTAATTTAATCATGCTTAAACCAAATAGTGACCATCAAAAGTCTTTTATTTTAGTATCAGTAAAACTTAACCACAAACCCTCTAAAATCATTCAAAATTTACAA
>JNEM01006934.1:0-18971 GCA_000697335.1 Conidiobolus incongruus B7586 | reverse complement strand
AAATAATTTATATTCAATTAATTATAATTATTTTTATCTTTTAAAAAGAATACTTAAAAACAATTATTATTAAGAATAAATATCAATAATACAGCATTATATTATATATTAATAATATCTATAAATTTTGATTATAGTAATAGATTTTATTTTAAATTTTGAAAAACTAATGATAAAAATTATTAAAATATTGATAGAATGTTTGTTACTATATTTAATTATTTTTATATAAAACAAAATAAGGATTTGAATATTATTATTATTATATCCATTATTTTCACCAAATATGAGTCATTATGATTATAATGATTTTGGTATATTATATAATATAATTTAAAACGAGTTTTTTAATAAGATATTGACTTTATTTTTCTAAATTAAATATATAGATTTAAAGATAAATAATCAGGGATTTAATAAAAAATTATATAAATATTATTGGTATAAAACTTTATAGATGAAAAAAAATAATTAATAATTTTTAATATTATATTTTTTCTATAAGCTTTAGTATTTCGATATAATATAAATTAAATTAATAAATATATTTTTAACAATTATAAATATATATTAATTTAATGATTTTTATATAGTCTAATAATGATTTTTAATTTAAAATTTGCAATAAATAGTTATCAATATTATAATTTAAATTTTTATTTCTTTTATATTTTATATATTTTTTAATTTATTTATAAAAATAATTATATTATATAATTATTAATATACAAAATGCAAATACATATATAATCATGATATTTTTTAATTTTAAAAAATAAAAATATTAAGGATAACAATTTATAATATATCCAATATATTAAGATTTTAAAAAATCATGGAAAAATATTAATAACCTGAATTTTTTAATTTTAAATATTAATAAAATAATTCTTAAAATGTTCAATATCTTGATACCAGATTAATTTGAAATAATCATATATTTAAAATCAAATACAATATAATAATTTAATATATAATTTTTTTGAAAGTTAAAATGAGAAAATTATGAACAATATATAATTTGATATCATTTGCAATTTTATTATTATAATTATTATATAATTTCCAAATATTTTGTATTAATTAAAAATTGGTAAAAAGAAGATTTTTATTATTATAATAAGGTTTTGAAAAAGAAATTATTATATTGAAACCAATAAATTTTGAATATTTTTTTGAAACCAAAATAGAAATAAATCTAGAATAATATCTGATATATAAGAACTTGTTACCTCAATATTTTTATCCACCTGGTCTTCAATTAATTTTATATTTGAAATAATCAATAATATAACTTAAAAAGTTTAAAATATTAATAATTTTATGGCATTGATGACAGTAATTGTAGGAGGAAATAGAGTTTGAGAGCTTAAATGGGGAATCGCCAGTGGTAAACAATAGATTACCACAGGGTTAGTGGAAATTAATGGAGTCTATCAAATGGGGAGAAAATGACTTACCATAAATTGGGTTCTTCGAGTAAAATATATATCTCACACTTGTCACAACTCAATACTTTTGCGAGGGTGACGAGAAAAACTTAGAGGCTAAATAGTTTTGAAATGAGGATAAAAGAGATATGCTTATTAGTTTGTCTGTGATAATCCTATATTAGCTTTCAATATTGATTTTTATGGATAGAAATGACTCAGTGACAGAAAGGAATACAACCACCCAGTTTAGGAATGGGCATTTTCCAATGTGACTTCTTGATTCAGTAAGTTAATCATAGTTTCTTGAGTGATTGACAAGATTATTTCCTATCAATATAATTTATCGTATATATATTAAAATTGTTTTTAAATTTAATTATATTTAAATACTTTTTAAGTAATTACTCAAAAACTTGATAATCAAAATAAATAAATAATTGATTAAATTTAATGAAATATTAGATTATTGAATTATTTTGTATAATATAAAATTTATTTCAGCTTAGCTTCTCAAGTATAAAGATATTCAATAAAAAATCTATTAAATCGAATATATTAATTTAAATAAAATATTCAATAGATTAATATTAAGTATCATTATAAATTTTGTCAAATTATTTTTAAAAATTGTTGGAACTTATATATATATAAAATAGATTTTGTAAATAATGATATTTTAATATTTTGAAATAAAAGTATTATCATATTGAGGATATAAATTATTTTAACTAAAGATTATAAATATGTTTTATATATTAATATTAATCTATTTAAGCCATAAATTATAAAATATTTTATTAAATATACCGAATTAGATTTTAACTAAATTACACAATTTACTCAAAATTTATGATAATTAAAAATTTTATATAATATATTTTTAAAACAATTTATTTATTATTTTTAATTAAATAAAATTACGTTTTGAATGTAACACTTATATTCTAAAAATCTATTATTAGGTTATATTAATGAATATAAAGAATTAAATTTATTATCATAAAGATACAGATTTTCTTTATACAGAATTTTCATTAATTTTAATTAAAATAAAAGTTTAATCATATGTATATAAAATTTAATTTAGCCATAGCAACAAAATTTTAAAACATTATATTATAGCATCAATTTAGTATATAACTTAGTATCACCGATCTTTGTTAAAATAATGATTCATTTTAAAATAAAAATTTTTTGCATTAATCAACTATTCAACTTTTTCGCTGTTTCCAAATTTAGTAATTTTTGAATAATTTTAATACACGTGTTAAAAAATAGTATTTATGAGTTCATTTTCATTATTTGTTAAGGGGTTTAAAATTAAGTTTCAAATTTTTAAAATTTAATAATATTTTAATAATAAAAGTTAATTTTATAGTTTATTAAAATATTAAACTTGCTTTTAATAAAAAAAAATAGAATTTAAAAAATCAAATAATTAATATTACTCTATAATTATAAAGGAATTTAGCTTAAAAGTAGTATATCAAATAAAATTTAACTTAATTGAAATATAAAATATATCTAGTTTTTGATTATTATAATATCTGTAACATTTGAATTATATGTGCTAAGCTAACCAACACCTTGACTATAAACAAATATAAAAATCAAACTATTTATTTAATATCAGACCTTGTGATTCTAATAAAACAATTTTCAAAATTGGTGCATATCAGATTTAACTACTCCAAATTTAAGTTCACAAATTTTAAAATATAACATAAATTACCTTATTGCATTTTGAAATAAATAACCATCTAAGTAGTTTTCATGATTAATTGAATGAATTAATAATTAATATTGGTGAAACTATATTTTTAAATACAAATGGGCATTAATCATATTAATCCTCCGAAATATAATTTGTACACTCATTTTATCATGTCCAAGTTTTGGATTTAATTCTAATTAGTTTTATGATTTAAACCTTTTTTACAAAATATTGGATTACAAGTTTGTATTCATTTATAACGTTAGCATGGCATATAATTTTATATATAATATCAAAATTTTATTTACTTAGAATATGCTCTATGAAATTAATTTTTTAGTTCTCTTCATATTGAATAGATCAAGTAAAATTCAACCGAAAAAATGGACAGGATCAAAAGAAAGTTGAAATATAATCAAATCTGTTAAAATATAAATTTCAAATTATGAATGTGTCAATCGGTTAATATTTTTTCAGTGACAGCTTGAGTATTTGTACAATATTCTTTATATATAATAATATAACGAGAATTATACTATATTTCGTTCCAAAATATTATTAATTCATATTAAATATATTGACTTTTATTAGTTACAAAAAATGACCTATATTATTTAAAAATTGATTCATATTATTAAGAAATATATATTAATAAATTAATGTCAGGATTATTATAATCAGTTAAAAGAATTCTATTCGATGTTTAGGTTTTATCAACTTCGTAACACTACTCAGTATACCAAAGCGTTAATTTAACAAGGATTAATGAAAAAATTATAAACGAATTTGACTCCTTTATTATGTAAATAGAGCAATTGCTTTAAAGAAGATTATCATTCAACTGCTTCTAGCTGATTTCTAAGAACAAAAAATCTCAATTTTATTATTAGTATTTTGTATGAAGCTTGAAAGTTAAATCGGTTATAATGATATATTTGAATATTTTCCCTAATTTTTTAATTATATATGAGTGTTCGGAATAAATGATAAATTGATAACATTTTTAATTATAATAAAATTGAGAGTAAATATTATATAATAATTATATATCTATATCAAACATAATAACTATATATTTTAATTTAATATTTCTAAATATAAATTTATTTAATAGTGTATTTTATAATTATATATTTTCTGTACTATTTTAGCTCTTTTATTCATTAATGCAAATAATTTATTAGTTCAAAATAATATAATTTACTGACAAAAAATTAAAATAAAAATATATGAAAATATTTCTAAAATATAGGATAAAATGTATCAATTTGATTAATCTATTAAAGATAATCTTTGAAATAACTTTCAAATTAAATATGTTAATAATTTTTAAAATTTTGAATTTACAATCAAATATAATTAACACTAGTTGAAAGTAATAATCAATAGGATATTAAATTTTTTTGTTTAAAGCCGAATGAAATTAAATTTTGATTGGGTCAAAATTAAAATAACTTTAATTAGGTTCTTGAACATGAAACTTGATAATCGTATCTTAATTTAGCATTCAACAATTTATATTATTATATAATTGTGATTTAATAAATTTAATTTAAATTGTCATAGAATAATAAGCACTTAATTAATAGCAATGGGCAATTAAATCTATTTCGTCAGTATTATTGGAACTCTCCCTTATAAAGCAAAATATAACCATTACTTCTGCTTAAGTAGTTCTATCTGAATATATCATTATTAAATTGAAATATATATTATAAAAACTGAATTGATTAATATTATAATAATTTATCGATATTATTTTAAATAATTTTATTAATGAAAAATTATTATTTTATTTAATTATTTTTTAATCCGCAAAAAAATAATCTTTAATTAATATTAATTCATATTATTTTTTTTGATATTGGGGTGAAATTAATAATATTTGATTAATAGCATTCATTCGGGTGACTCAATTGACTCAATTAAATTTTTAACTAGTAACTGTGAGGTTGAAGTCGTTTGAATATAATAATTCTATATAAACCAAGTTTTCTATCGTTATAATTACACTTTTTCAAATTTTCCTGTGTTCATTGTTATTGAGATCTAGTTTCAAATGATTTTGCATTCAGTTTATATAATTGCAATGATATATATTTATCCTTGTACAATCCTATTTAAGAATAAATACTCATTACTCCACTCTGTATTATATTATATATTTACTATAAGAATAAATGCTAATATTTTTACTATCACTATTACTATATTATATTTAAAATAATATAATTTTCTTTTAAAGATATTAAAATTAATTGATTTAATAATAAGGATTAAGGATTAAGGATTACAACAAAATTATTTCATAGTAATACTTTTATTAGTTTTAATAACCTTGAACTAATGCCATATTTATTAAAATTTTTATAAATTATAACTTGCTTAAAATATCAATACTTGATTATATAAAGACCAAATTACATTCTAAATTATTAAATTTTAATTAATTTAAATCTTATAATTTTTATATTATCTTTTTTCTATCATAATTTTTAATAGTTATTTTATGCCAAATATTTTATTCTTTTATAAATATATATTATAATAAAATTTAAATAATTTTAATTTTTTAAAATATTTTTTTTTTGAGAAAAAAAAATAAAAATATTATAAAATAAATTTGTAACACAAATATAATTAATATTACTATAAGTGATATTTGTGTAAAATTATAACAAATTAATTTAATATAAAGAAATTTTATTATTTTTAAATTTGGATATTATATTGAGTATATATTTTTTAAATCAAAAATTGAATTATTTGAAATCATCAATTAAAGATTAAAAATATTATTTAAATTATTAAGAAGTGTTTATGTGGTTAAAAAATTATTATTAGTAATAAGAGAAAATGATGAATATGTCTAATATGTCATGGATATAAATATTTATATTAATAATATGATATGGCACTATTTTGAAATGTTTTTTTCTTCATTTACTCTAAAAACTTAATTTTTAATTAATTCAAAATTTTTTAAATTTATTTTATAAATTGTAAAAGACATCTTAATTAAAATAAGTTTGCTGTTTTTAGAATTATTATATAATATAATGTCACTAATATTCTTTAATATCATGTTTATATCGCTATACTATTAATTGACATTGTTGTTTCCAAATATCAGTTTAATTTTATTCATTTCAAAGCTTTAAACATTAATACACGAAACTTGGGTTTGTTATTTTGATAGCATTAAAATTTTTCTAAAATTTATTACAATTTGTAATCTAAATTGATTCAATAATGCTAATTTAAAAGTTATCTTATCGCAATGAGAGAACAGCAAAATCATATTAATTAATTTTGGTTAATGCACCCAATCATCAAAGTCCCTACAATTCAATTCAATTAGTACTAGGTATAGATTATTCTAATTTGCTAATTCATTTCATTTTAATATGCTTCCCTAATTGTTTATCTTACTGAGGTGTGGTACCATTTTTCTTATATAATCACGATCCCCTCCATGTATTTCCCTAATATTTTTACCCTTGTGATCCTTCCATTATACTTGGCATTTTAAAATCCTTCTTTCGGATTACATTGTTGAATTATTCCATACAACTGGTGATCTCTTCAATTTTAATTATCACCTTCAAACCACTCAATTACATTTTTCAAAGTTTTCATTTCTCATCACCATAGTTCAAGGTATCACCGCTTTCTCTCTCCAATTAAATCAGCTTGATAATGTCTAATGCACAATCTACTATCTGGAGCACTCCAGTAGCACCCCAGTACGGTTTTCACGATTTCCACGCGAGCGACTCGAACCCTCATACCCGCCAAAACTACTTTTCTACCTTTTCTCCCCAGCTAAATCAAAGATCCTTGCCTAATTCCACACCAGATCTTTCCCAATATGTGGATCAAAGCCCTCAGCTGTATCAGAGTTCATTTTATACACTTCCCACATATGGAATTCAAAGTGCTAATGAAACTCAAAATAACTGTTTAAAAAAGGCAAAAAGTTCACCATCACCTCCTACTCTTCGCACAAATTCTGCAGACACTTATTTCTTGGGACAATATGCCCAAGATATACCCCAGTCACAGCAAAATCCTTATGATTCTTATATTTGTAGCCAGACATACTATACACAAACTTTCATTGACAGCAATCCAATGATGAATGTTATGCCCAACACCGGCCATGTAGCACAGTACACTGTCAGTTCACCTACCATTGACTACACTCCCCAAGCTATGCAGAACAATATGACTCCAGACTTTAAGTCATCCAAATTCTCACCACTCTTTGCTTCATCATCATTAGACTGCAGTTTACCTTCGCCAAGCCCTAATGCAAAACACTTGGCTTCGAGACCTATCAATCCAGCTACAGGGAAACCACGTCGTGCACCCAAAAACCCACAGGCCGCCCACATCCTCCCAGGGCCATCTGGATTCTACGAATGTTCGCAATGTCCGCAAAAATTCAGAAGAAAGTTTTGCTACCAAAGGCATCTTCTTATGCATGGTGATGATCGATTGTTCCAATGCTCAGCATGCCAAATGAACTTCTATCGCAAGGATATCTTTGAGAGGCACAGAAAGACGAAAAAGTGCTTAAGAGCACAGATGCGACAGTAGTTGTTACACATAAGTATTTTTTTAATATTTGCTATTAATTGTATTATTGTAATCTCAAATTTTATTAGATATTGAAGTTATCATATTCTATTAACTAGTTGGTATTAGTATATTATCAAATTGAAATTGATTTCATTTTTAAAATATACTTTTATTAACATATATATTTTATAATCATTCAATTATAACTTGAATGACTGAATGAGCATTGTGTTTTTAGAAAATAAAAATAATTAAATTATAATAAATTATTATTTTTAATAAATTAATAATATTGTATAATATATAAAAAAAAGAAAAGATAATTTATAAAATGATCTCATATATTCAATTTTTGATAACAAGTTTAAACTAGTTTACAATATAATAAACTTTACTAATTACTTATATTTCCTTATTAAATTAAGATTAACTAGAATTAATTGAAAAATTCATGGCAAAATTCCTGCAAACAAATAAACAAGTAAATCAGACAATTTTCTAAACCTTTAATTAGAGGTTCATTATTTAATCCATTATCAAATAGCAATAATAATAATTAATAATAATTAATATTATTTAATAAATAAGGTAAATTAATCTAAAACCAAACATTTTAAGAAATTTGTAAGGGTCTAATGCCTTAAATTGACCGAGTTGTATATCAAATTAAATTCATTTATAAAAATTTTTAAATTATTTACTATTAATTTTAATTTTAAATAAATCATTTATGAAAAAAAATTCATTTTTTTATTATTTTTTTAAGATATTAATAAAATTTATAAAGCTGTATGATATATATATATTTGATAATTTGATTTCAATTAATATTTCAAAATTATTAAATATTATTAAGTTAATTAATTATTCAATTAGAATTAATTTTTATAAAATAAACTAAAATTTCTCTTTCTCTTCCTCTCTCTCTCTCTCTCTCTCTCTCTCTCTCTTGTTAATTCTTTCAAAAAATGATTAATATTGTTAAATATAAAATTAATATATTTATATATAAGAAAATTAAATAAATCAAAATGTATAATTATAAAATTTTATAAATATTTTTTTAATTGAATTATATATTAATTAATTTTTTTTTCTTTTAAAAACTTTTAAATATTAAAATTTTATCAGATTTTATCATTTCCATTATTTATATTATTTATAATTTTAAAATCTTTTTTTTAAAAAACTATGAATATAAATATAAGTATATGTAAAGATATATTATTAGTTAGCATTAATTAATATAATTAATATAATTAATTTTGCATCTCAAATCATTCTTTCAATTTTAAGAATACCGAAAGTCTTCCTAGTTGGGTTTATTTGTTAACTCGGAGGAACTTCCGGTGTTGATCTTTTTTACCTTTTTTTCACTATAATTTCGAATTAATAATTATCAAATTTATTCAAGTATTACAAAAAAACCATTAAATTATACGAGTATAACCATTTCTAAAAACTGGCTCTAATTAAATACATTATTAGGATTTGAATTAATTTTACTAATATTTAATTTGCATATCTAAATTTTAAGGTATTAAAATAATATTAAAGTATTTTAATATTGCAAAAATAATTGAGAATTAGGTATTGATTTTTTGCAGGAGAATAAAGAATGATATCATTTAATATTAATTATCAAATATGTATTCATTTTATAATAATAAATTTAAACAATTTCCATTCGTTAATAGTAGGGTTAGTATAAAAATAATATTATATTGAATATAATTTTATTAATCTCATATTTCACAAATTTCAACCTTAATTATTATATATATATATATATATATTTAATTTTGCTAAAATCCTAAACAATCAGTAAAAACACAAATTTTTTTAATGCTAAATAATTAATTATATTTAAATGCTTTAATAAGTTAATTAAATGCAATTATTTTTTTAAAATCTCAAAAAGAAAAGTTAATAACTAATAAAATTTATATTATTTTATATTAACTTTATCAGAATTATAAAGTAATACAATTATGTTTATCAATATATTAAAAACTTTAAACTTAATGAATAGTATTATACAACATAGAGTTATAGCAATTACTTTTTTAATTGTGCTTAGTATAATTATCGTGGATATTAAAGACAATTAGAAAATCGATGGAGGACGAGGAGTTTAAATAATTTATTTAAAACTGTATCAATCAAATGTTTCTAAATAAATTTCTATTAAACCAAGTAATAATTAACTACAATTATATCATTTTCATCATTATTTATATTGTATCAGTTATATTTTGATAGATCATTCAAAAAAATTAGTGTATTAAAATGTTTCAAACTTTAATTCAAATATAAGTATTTTGATTCAACAGTTGAAAAATGTTTGAGAATTCATATTCCAAATATATTAGTTTTATAAATTACAATGGGCATTTATTATGAATATATAATTAGTTACTACTCATCAATTATTCAATCAATTATGTCTTTGCAATAATTTTGAAGAATTTTTATTTATATTGAATTTTAATTATTAGATCAAATCAAAGAATGAAATACTATAAAAAAATATATATATCCATCATCTTGATAATATCAATAAAACATCAGAACCATAGCTAATCATAACTTAGAGTAATAATTATTTTGATATTAAGTTGATATAAGGAAACTTTGACTTGTAAGTAATGTAATAATTAATTTTAATTAAATATAATTAATACACTGATATAACAACATTTTAATATTTGAAATTATAATATAAATTTACTGAAAATGGATTTTATTGCATATTTCATGATCTGTTATTAATATTTATTTGTTGAATATTAAAGTATATTTTTCTTATATTGATTATATATTAAATCATTTTAGAATAACCAATACTTCATTAAGATTAATTTCAATTTGAATTATATATACATAATATTAATCCAATATTAAAAAATTGAAAGATATTAAAAATAGTTAATGATCAACTATTGATAAATAAATTTAAACTGATTCAAATATAATATCAAAAATAATCAGCAATAATAGAATAGTATAAAATTTAATTAAATCTATTAATTACTTTATATTCTTTAATTTTATTAAATATAAATTTTAATTTTAATTTAAAATTTTATTTATAGTTTTATTAATTATTATATTATAAAGTTAAAATAGGTTAATAAAAATAAATTAATAAATAGTAA
This sequence comes from Conidiobolus incongruus B7586, assembly GCA_000697335.1. Taxonomy (NCBI): domain Eukaryota; kingdom Fungi; phylum Entomophthoromycota; class Entomophthoromycetes; order Entomophthorales; family Conidiobolaceae; genus Conidiobolus; species Conidiobolus incongruus. The sequence continues at coordinate 8,082 of JNEM01006934.1, read as the reverse complement.
TTTTATTAATTTTATTATATTTTAATAAAATTCACACTAGATATAGTCTTTTAACTATAATTTAATCTTTTTATATTTTTAATATTATTCTAATTTATTATTTTAATATTAATTTTTATAATTTTATAATTTATATAAATTAATATTTATATTTTATTAAATTATTAAATTAATAATTATTAATACCTATTATAGTAATAATAATAATAATAATAAAATATTTTTAATATAGAATTTTTAATATTAATTTGTTTTCTAAGTTCTGAAATAAAACATTGATTTTATTTTAATTATTTATGCATGTAAAATCATACTTTTATGCTCAATTAAACAAATCTAACAATGTGATCTACCTTTATATTAATCTTAATGTATTTTGCGATGTGGAACCTGCGATTGTTGTGAAAACTGCGAATAAATGTAATACCTTGACTCTGGGAGTTACAATATCAGTTGATCTTGACTGTGATTGTTTTTGTAAGTTTTATAGAAGTAGAATAAGCCTATTTCAACACTTTTATCAATGTTGCTAAATATTTAGAAAAGGAATACTTTGATAGTAGTTATAGAGATTTAATGATCATAATCAATCTTGAAGAAACATCCATTGATATAATTAAACATTGATTGATTGATGTGATCAAGTTCAAATTTGGATGGGTTATTGTGGTAATTACAAGTATTGAGTTAATATGATTAGTCGAGTTAAAGTGATGTATCATGGCCTTTGAGTTGAAGGATTTAAGTAATTGATTATCATATAGGAAGATATCAATGATCATCCCCTATCCAATCATTATTGATTGTATTGACCACCAAACATTTTTTATAATAAAACCCATATATCTACATTTATATAGAATTATACAATATTGTGTGTTTAAATAAATGTAAAGAAATATCAGTAAAACAGTAGTTTGATATATTAAGTAATAATGATAATTGGATAAATCTTATATCTATATATATGAAATGACATTAAAATAGTAAAAAATGTGAATTGATGATAAAATATTCGGTTATATTTGTAATTGTAATATATTGAATTAAATAGTAATATAATAATTAATATAAATTGATATTAAATATTTTTATCATTATTATTATTCATTTACCAATATTTAATTTAGAAATTTAAATAATTATCAAAGAAAATTATATCCGATAATAGCGTATTAAAAATTTAAGGTCATATGAAAATTATTTTAAAAAAATTAAACTTTATAATTTATTACTCAATATTGATTTATATTTATTTATCAAATTATCGGAATTTTATAATATAATCAACTTTTTTAGTATATATTTATGAAATTTTAATAAAATTTTAACTTTCAAAAAAAATAATTTTTTTTATAATTATTAATAAATTTAATTAAATATATTTATCAGATAAAAAAAATTAATATATGTAATATTAATTAAAAAATATTATAATAAGATATTTTATTAATATATTAAATTTATGATTTATGATTATAATATTGCAAATGCAATACCAAAGCTAAATTATGTTCATTAGTTCAATTCTATTACAGGTTTTCTAGAAAGTAGACTTGCAATAAAGATCATGTAGATTCGATAAAACGGGCCAAGGAAGACTAACGAGATACTTTCAAGGGTTTTATTAAAATATCAAGGTGTAAGACTTGGCCCTGATCAAGATGATTCCTGAGCAAATAGGTACCCAGAGATTATTTTATAGCGTGGTTAGTCATTTGCCAATGTGTTGAAACTCCAATTATTGTTATAGCCTGTAATTTTACATTCGGAAACATGACGGACGGTTAAAGTTGAATGGCGAGCGGACCTCCAGATCCGCAACAATCAAAAAAAATCAATAAATAAATATTTTTTTAGTACTCTCTATTTTATCTTACTAAAATTATACAAATTTAAATATTAAATTTAAAAATAATTAAAAATCAATCTAGAATCTCATCTTTACCTTTTTTTTAATTCTAATAATAAAGAAAGATTTTATTCGTTTATATATTTAATATTATTTGACATATGCAATTTGGAGAAATTTTAATCCAAATAATTCAGATCAAGTTGGAGAAATAATCAAAATAGGTTGAGGATCTTTGTCACATCATTAGATTAACCCCCCTCCATAGGTAGATCTTGAATAAAAAAATATTATATCATTTAAATTACCAGAATTTTGAAAGGTGATAAAATTACATTATATATTTATCATTATAATTTATCAATTAATTTTTTATTCTATAATTTTGAAATATTATATATGATGAATATTATTTAAATTTTAATTAAATTATAAAATTTTTAAAATATTTTGAAAAAAAAATTCATTATTAAAATAATTGAGAAATTAAAAATGATAAGGTAATAGAGTTTAGTTATATATATATATATATATTTAAAAAATTCTCTAGTCATTAAATAGTATTAATCGAAATTTTAATTTTTTTTCTCTCTCTAATTTTTAATAAAATTATTTGAATAATGCAATTAAAAAAAATCTCAATAAATTTAGATTTAATTAAATACCTTTAAAATATAATTTTAAAAAAAATTATTTTGACTTATATTATTATAATAATTATTAATGTCGTATCTAACAATAATTTAGCTAAAATATGAGCCATAATATGAACTTAATATTATATTGACTATATTAAGGGTAAATTGATTTAACTTTAAGATAAACAAGTTCTCAATTAATCATATCTCTAATAAACATTAATGCAAATTATAATATTTTTAGCTTAATAATTATCCAATTTTCAAAAATAAAATTAACCAATGAATTGAAAATGTGTTAAGATTACCAACTCCTGATTATCTTGATAAATTGAATTTTGTCTTATATAATTAAATTACCAAGTGTATATATAGTAAAGCTTGGGTATTATAGAAAATTCTATTTTTCTAAATTATACAACTTGTTCTTCGGAATACTCTAATATCAGTACAATATTCTGGTTAGTTAATAGTAGTCACATTTAAATCTATATTTGGGTTGATAATGAATACATTGACCGTGAAAAAGAGTGATAGCGAATTGAGTGAAATTGAGGCTAATATCAATCAAACAGTATGTATACAAAAGGCTTTCACAAAAGAAGATATTACACCAACAACTTCTAAAGAACAATGGGGCTTTATTTTAAGTTGGTCTGCGGTAAGTATTATACTGTGATCGATTTTTATTGATACTTAATCATTTTTAGTCAGGTCCTTTTAGGATTTTGGATGGCTCGGCCGCAGCGGTAATTTTACAGCAACTGAGCTCACAGGCTGCAATTCAGTCTGATCTAGTCACATCTTGCGATCCAACTATTGGAAACGCTCGCTGCTACCTGAATATTAATGGTATTTTGATAGATCTTGCTTCTTTTTCGTTAGGAGTAACAGCAGTGTCTAATTTTGTTCAAATTATTGTATTGTTAATATTAAGTCCATTGATCGATTTTGGTAGTAAGTAACTAAATAAATTGAATAATGATTATGTCTGACTAATTCAATTTTAGAGGGAAAGCGGTTAGCATTACTAGTTTTCACAATAATTGGTTCATTTGCTTGTTTTTCTTACTTTTTATCATATTCACCTCAATTATATTGGTTTGCTGCTATTAGTGTCATTGTTTCTGAGTTAAGTTTTACAGGGTATATATCTTATATTTTGGCATATTTACCGATTATGGCGCGTTTTTCACCAAAAATAGACACCATCAATTGCGAGATGTCAAAAGATCAACATATTGACGAATTCACCAACCAGTTGCTGAGTAAAGGAACAACTGCTTCTCTGATTAGTGCGACAATCATATGTTTAGCATGCGCTACAATATCATATTTCATGAATGGTTCTATTTTAAGCTTACAGATTGGAATGGGAATATGTGGTTTCTTTTGGTTAATAATCGGTATTATTGCGCTAATCTTACTCAAAGATCGCAGAGGACCCCCGATTATGCCGATCTCAAAGCGCGTACCATATGTTTTCTGCACAATTAAAGACACATTTAAGTGTGCTAAAGATCACTCACAATTATTTATTCTATTACTAGGATATATGTTTATTTCTGATGGTATCAATGGTCTATTAAATATTCCACTGTTAATAGCATCTACTGATTTAAACGTTCAGAGTGACTATATATTTTATATTATTTCAATTGGTCCAATTGTGCAAATTATAGGACTACAATTGAGTCAATATATCAAAAAGATTACTAAAATATCGACTCAAAATTTACTATTAATTAATATGGTGATATTACTGTTATTAAACATATATTCAATTGCTGGTAATTTCACACAGCAATGGGGGTTGCATTCTTTTATAGAAGTGATTATTTATTGCTGTATTTATAATCTTCTATACGGTCCTATTACCACATTGTACCTTGTACTGTTTTCTCAAACGGTCCCTAAGGGTATGGAATCAAAGTTCTTTGGATTGGGACAAATTTGCGGTGGCAGTGGAGGATGGTTTACACCTTTTGGCTCAGCGATCCTAACTGGAATCACTGGTAGGATAAGAGATAGCTTGTGGATTGGTTTTGTATTAGTTGCTTTAAGCATCATTTTAACGACTTATGTAGATATGGAAAAAGGAAGATCTCAAAGTTTGAAACTCAATCAATAATCTAGAATACAATAGATAATCAATCACACGCAACATATATAATAAATAATAATGATATGTAAATTATAATATTTAATTGGATATTAAATATCTTATTTAATGATTTTACTTATCGCTTTCTATTAACCTTTATTATAACATATTATAGAACGAATTATTTTTGTTAATTTTTTTTAAAATTTGAATGAAGATTAATGGTTAATTATAAGGTTGAATTTCATTAGCACTATTTTCACTTATATAGTAGAATCTCAAAAAAATATATAATGATTTGGTATAAATGTTAACTGATAAAACTCCAACTTTGCTAAATAATAAAAATTAATTACAAATAAAACATTAATCTTTTATAAAAAATTTTTTCAAATAATATTTTTATTTAAGTTATCATACCTATAAATTTTTAATTTTTATTTATTTTATATAATTTAAAATATGTTCTTTTGTAATATTTTTTAATGATTAAATTTAATGTTAATAATTCAGGTGAATTATTTATAAATTTATTTAAATAATTTATTATCAAATTAAATAATTTATTAAAAGTATATTTTTGATTGGTAACTAAATTAAGATTTGATATGTTAAAAGACTAGTTCTCAAATTTCTTATATACAAATCTCATTCTAAATACTAACTTTTAATGAATCAAGTTACTCATACTTTAAAGGTTAATTTAATTCTATAAATACCATTGGCTTAACAAATATACATGGTTCTTCTCCTTTTCATATCAATTTTTACTATTTTCTTAATTTTTGTTAATCACGATTATTTCCTAAGATTAAGATTATCCTTATCAATATTATACTGTATTTTGGTACCATCTACTTATCTTTTAATATAACTATATTAACCAATATATTCGAATCTCAAATAAACATACTGATATATTAAATTGATTACGTCATCACTGATTTAAGTCTTCCTCTCCACTATACTGACTTTACTATCTACTACAATTACATGATATTTATCTATGTCTACTTATAACAATTTCAAATATCTAATTATAATTTTTTAACTGAAATTCTAAAATATTCTCAGGTTCGGTCAAATAACTTAAACCAATATAAATTGATAATTCCACTATAATTGATTATTTATCTATAATCCTTCAAATCATATTATTAACCTCATATAACCTATTAATATTTTTAGTTATTTGGGATACTTTATTAGAAACTTAACGTTAAATGGTTTCAATTATCATTTTCTTCACTCCAATTATATAATAAATATACGAAGCAGAGTTTATAATATTTTCCATCTCAATATGCTATAAATAATCTCTATTTAAACTTAGAGAACCATTTTATTGATTCTAAGTATAATTCCTTTTTATTAAACTATTAATAACAACGATATTGTTAAACTGACAAATGAAATCTTTTGTTATAATTACTATTAAAAACTTACTTAAAAGTATATCATTTTATAATTTTAATTTAATTTAATATCTTTTGAATTAATTCAAAATAAGTTATTTAAAATCAAACAATTATTATATTTATAATAAAATTTTATTAAAGGAGATTTTAATTCTATTTTTTATATTTATTAATTAAACATCATTATACCTCAATATATTTTTATTATTACATAAAACTCGAATAATTTATAAAACTCAATAAAATATTTATTTTACAAACATCATTAATTTTAAATTTTTGAATTTTGATTTGATATCAAAAATTTACAGTTTATTACCTAAATTGCTTTATATAATTTATAATATAAAAAATATATTTATTAAATAATTCAAAAAAAATTAAAATACAATATTATGTATATGGTTTATTTTTTATTTTGTTAAATATATTTTGATAAAACTATTGATTTAAATCTAAAATATACCAATAGTTATAATGAAAATTTATATTTAATCTAATATTACAAAAATATTTTAATATATACTAATCAAAATATTTCACTAAATGTTTTTTAATAAGTTTTTATTTATTATCAGCCTTTATTTTTATTTTATATATATTCTTAAAGTGAAAATTTTCTGTATTTTGATAATTTAAATTGATATATTATTTAATATTTGAAATTAATTTTATTATTTGACCAAGCTTATTATTTTATTATTTTATAATTAAAATAATAAGTATTTTGTATGATTAAAAAAATAAATGTATTAATATATAATATTAAATTAATATTTTTATTTATTATCAATAGCTTTTCGGTATATTTTTGATAAACTTCTAATACTTAAAAAGCAAATCTTTTTTTAAAGACTGAAATTTGATAATTTATAAATTAATTGAATTTTTCTTCAATAACTTTCTTATAAATTATTTTTTATTTACAAAAAACAATTATAGTTTTAGAGGTTATAACCTAAGGAATATACTAAATATGGTAATTTTTTCTAACTATATTAATTAAAAACTTTATTATAAAATTTAGTATTTTATAATTATCATATCAAATAACTGATATTTTAAATTATTTTAAAATAATTCATTAAAAATATTATTATTTAAAAATATAATATAAAGTTTCCAATTAATTATTTTCTTTTAAAAAATAAATAAAGATAAAAAATAATATTAAAGTTTATTTTAATAGATATAATTAATTTATAAATTAAATATAGATTTAATAATATTTTTAAAAAGGAATAATTTAGCTTAATTGAATATTTTGATTTATATTTAAATAATGGATTATATAAAAAGATTTAAAATATATCAATTTTAATGATTGACTATACAAACCTTAATTTTTGGCTATATTTCAATAAGATTTCTTAGCGATAGATATTCTAGTTTTTGAATTTGAATTAAGTTATCAAATACCTATTATAAATTTTTATTAATTTATTTTAGTTTAAACGTTATTATATATATATATATACAATACTTATATGATTAATATTCAAATATCTCGATAATTTTATTACTAAAATAAAAAATATTTGTTAATATAAATTTTAGCTTAATTGATAGCTAAAAGAGCAACAATTAAGTTTGATTTTTGAGATTTAAATAAGTCTTAAATAATTTTACTTTTAGCTTTAAAGTCATTTATCTAGTGGTATATTATTAATCTAAATTTTATTTAATGATTAAAAACTACTTATATATTTTAAATGGTTTCTGAAAATTTATAATTAATCTTTATTGATATTAAAATAATAAACTAATAATATTTATTATTTAATTTGAATATATTAAATGAGCAATAAATTATAAAAAATTAATTTCTTAATGAAATTAAAACCATTATATATTTATAATTGAAGATTATATATTTTTTTATTTTTTTTATATATGTTTTATTATTTAAAATTAATATTATAGTTAAAAAATTCCTATTTCTTCAAATCTAAAATAATATCTAATTAAATTAATTCACTTAATTTATGTTATTATTTAATTTATAATTTTATAATATTGATATTTTAAATTAATTTATTATTATATAATATTGGTGCAAAAATTAAATAA
>JNEM01006917.1:0-18697 GCA_000697335.1 Conidiobolus incongruus B7586 | reverse complement strand
TAATTGATATTTATATTAAATTAAAAAAATTTATTATTTTATATAATAATTACAAAATATATAAAATTATAATTTTAAAAGATTTTTGAATTAAAACAATAAAAAAAACCATTATATTTAATATATTTTCTGGATTAATATATATATTATTATAATTATTTTAGAAAATTAAAAAATATGCTTATAAGAAAAAAGATTCTTATAAACATATTAATTTAATTTAAAAATAATAAATTTCAATCCTTAATAAAAACAATAGTTGTTTTATTATCACAAGCTTATCAATAATATGGCAAAAAACTATTAATAGTAAAAAAAATATTAAATTTATATTTGATATTAAATTTTATAAATTTTATGCTAATAATTTTATTTATTTAAAACTTTAAAATTATTTAATTATTTAACTTATATATTAATAATATTAGAATTTCCGAATTCCATTAAATTTTATTTGCATAGTCAAAAGTTATTAAACAGTCTTTAAAATATCAAAGTTGATGATTTATATTTTCTTTTTTCTATTTGCATTCTGCAACTAGGGCAAAACTTTCTAGATAAACTTAGTATTAGAAAATAAGTTCTCGGTATTTACAATTATATACCTAATATTAATTTTTCAACATTTATTTAAATAAATTGAAAATATTAATAAAATTGATTTTCAAACAGAAATATCATTTATATATTAATTTAAATGACCTTAATATATCTGTTATTTATTATCATACCCAAAGCCTTAAGGATAATCTAAGATCGATTTAACACTTAATAGTATTTAAAAATAGTGAATATGTATCAGTTTGCCATATTCAGTTAAAATTGAAGGTAAATTATAGATTATTTCCTATATATTGATAGTAGATAGGTATTTAATATAATAATTTAGTTTTTTAAACCCAAAAGTTAGTTTAATGGAAATTATCTTATATACTTAGAAGATAATCTATAGGTCAAAATATTATTTTGAATTTTCGATTTTAATCTCCTAAAAATCTATTGTGGTACCTATCATCTTATATTTATCCCGTCATAATTTTTTTAATTTGCAACAAACAAATATGTTTTTAATTTAAACTAATATGAGTCAAATGGAATATTTTAACATTATTCTGAAATTCAATTAGTTAAAGCTATATTTTGTATTGAGACAGGATTCAATGAAAGTACAGCTATGGAAATATATAATAGTGAATTAATTAATATTGATAAAGTAAGTTTGCAACAAGTTTAAATATATAATTGAATTTCTAGGATATAATTTATTTTTATCATATTTCAAAATATCATTTGTATCTAGCTTATTTCAAAAATAGATTTATAAATGAAATATAAATCCATTAATATATTTAATAATAAAGTATCATAAAGTTGACTTGAACAATATTATTATTATTTTATAAAAATATAATTGCAACAAGAATATATAATAAGAATAATATATATTTAAAAAATTATCTAATAATTGTTAAATATTATTTAAATTTGTCCACAATTATTAAACTTATATAAAGTCGATGTTTTTGGATTATTTTTAAATAACATTTATATTTTCATTTGTCAGTTTATTTTAAAAAAATCATGGATATATTTAAAATATGAGTGTTGATAAAAATATTATTCCATAAATTATTTACAATATCAAAAATTTCCAAAAACAAGTTTAGGTTGTTATTGTAAACATATTTCAATTTGGTTGTCTTATAATTTGAATGCGTCTAAAGTCCACTATTTCATTTTGTTCAAACACCTGAAAAAGATCTTATTGAATATTAACAATAATATAAATTTGCCATTATATCTTGTATAATATATATATAATTATTTTATTATATATTAATTCCTTGAAATATTTAAATAATATTTGTTACCAAGAAATTTTGAGAATTTTTCAAATTTGAAAATAATTCAAATTAATATTGAGTAATTATATATTGATGAAATTATAATCCATAGTATTATATTCAATTAATTAACACAATTTTTAAAACCTTGCTATTGCGAAAATAATGAAAATTAATACGATTATTAAAAATTTTATTTAAATGGCTTTTATCATGTCAGTTTAATTAATTAAACATTTTTACTAATTAATAATGTGTTTCCAATTTTGAAAATACCAACTTTTGAAATAACCTGAATAAATAGACTATTTTTTATAGTATATAGTAATATCATAATTAGTTGATCAAATTTATGATTAGCACAAAATATATCAATATTTTAATGTATAAAATTAAAAATTTAGATATATTAATTTCAAACTTTTAATTTAATAATTGTGTTATTACAAAATGTGATAAGGATTGATTCAATATTATTGAACAATCAAATTAAATTGATTTTAATAATATACAATAAGTCAATTGATTTGATAAATATTAATATATATATTGATTAATTTTATTTTAAATCTTTATCTTACTTTTATTAATAAAATTACTTGGAATAATTCTAAGGGTTTTTATGCAAATATTTCGAAAGAAATAAGTTATTAATCGTGCTTCCAAGATCCCAAGAAATGATGAAGGTTAATAATAAAGGTGTCGGAGTCAGTTTCATTTCCACATGAGTGAGGCATAGTAAATGCGTAGCCCTTGACGTTGAGGATACAGACATCGTTGAATTTATAAGACTTACCACATTTCATGTAATCATTAATATCAATTCCAGTCGTCACTGAAATATAGTCTCTTACGGTATCTGTCCATATACCGGGACCTGAAACTTCCATAACATCCTGATCGTGAAGATTTTGGTTTCTGGATATATAGAAGTCAAGGTTCCTTACTACTCTGTCAACTGCGAGTTTCACTAAAGGATGCTTAGGCGCAGCATAAAATGACCATTGACAAATCTGTAAACTTCTAGGCAGTTTGCCTACATACCAATCACCACGGTCCCTCACATCTGCTTCTATTCCTACTATGACATTGCACTGGCTCAGACGTTGCATTGAATCCAAGAATTCTGATGCAATTTCAACATCTGAGTCAGCATATAAGCCTCCCTCGTTATAGATAATGGAATATCTGAACAGGTCATAAGCAAAAATGGTCCTTTGCTCCATAACTTTATCGAAATCAATACTTGGATAATATTCAACCAAGTGCCTCTGAACTTGATCATCATTCATGAAATTGTACTTCCATCCGGGAACGTCTTTCCACATATTCATTAGAACATGAATCTTCCTCTCGACTTTAGAGGGAGCAGTCTGCCATATTTGCTTTGTAATTTGAATATTTTCATCCTTTGGAATATTTGAACTGAGCATTCTCTTGTGTTTGGCATAGTACAGAAGATTAAATGTAATCAATACAGAGAATAAAAATATCAACAAAAATATCAGCTTTCTAGATTCCATATATCTGTACATTGTAATTAGAGTCTTTTTACAATAAAAAAATCTTATGTGATTAATCAAATTTTGATGAATATTACATAAGCTCACTTATATATTAAAATCATATTAATTTTGTAAATTTTTGTTCCATTTAAATTAGTTTTTTACAATAAAGATATAATTAAAAGACTGATTTGAGAGCCCCAGTATTTTTAAACCAAATTAATATGATAGGGATCATTAATCAGTTTATTAAATTTGATAAAATCAATTTAAAGCAATTTTGGTGTGTAATTGAAAATAAATGATAATGATTTCTATAGTTAAATTAAAATAATTCAATTAAAGAATTATATAAATAGTTAGAAATGAATATAATTAATCCAAATTCTAATATTAATTGATATTGAAATAATAAAAAACTTTATACCTTTGTTTCATCCCTCAAATTTTGGTATCTGCTTAATTCTTTTGAAAATATTTTATTAATTTATTGTTTCATAATTTCGAATATAGATAAATATTATAATCAATTTAATCCAATTTTTGAATATATTTGAGTGCGGATGATGAATAGTGTATTTTTTTATCGATCAAGAAGAATATTTATAAATATCTTTATTATGAGATACAAATCAGAAATTTTCCTTATTTAATATATGTATAAGCTATTTATACACTTAAAAGCTAAAAAAAATAATAAATTCTGCTTTCGTCATTTTTGACTATTATCTGGATATAATCTTATTTCAATAAATGTTATATTTTCAAAATTTATCTTTCAAATTGTTTATATTGAAAAATTATTTCAATATTATATTTTATTTTATAATATTGTGATAAAGAATTTTCAATTGATTCAAATTCATGATGAAATTATCAAAATAAGGTACTATAGTTTATTTCGATAATTGATATATTAACCTTTAACATTATTATAATATATTTGTATCATTAATATATTCGAATAATATTAAACTCATATATTGAAATTTGGTAATTAAATATGATCATTGATATGAATCACAATATTAAGCGCAAAGCAATTTTTACATTTGAAAATTTTGATATCGAGTTTTATTTTAATTTTATGATGATATTTGATGGTCATATATCCGAGCTAGGATACTATTAGAATTGAATGCTTTAGAGGTTTATTCGATATTTAATTTAATTTATTATATTGAGGAAGGTTAAATAATTATTAATTAATAGTAGCAAAAGGAGTAGAACACTTTGAATTAATAATTTAACTAAGATATAAATTTCAATTATAATTTTGATGGGAGTTTGATTGGTCTTGAATATCTTTGAGAAGGTATATTGAGTATATAGAGAGCAGTATATAAAACCAATGAATATCTTAATAAAACATTATAAAAGTTAAATGAATCAATAGGGTTTATAAGCATCTTAGGCAGTCTTGTTCGAAATATGTATTGTCAATTTCATGATAAAAATAGATTTTTATGGGATGTATAAAGGTCAAGATTTTTTCCAATATACAATATAATATTATTAAGATTAAAGATCATAGTTTCTATTAAAATTATTTATTATGAATGAAACTATTGAAACTGTTTCAATCAAAAAGATTAAGCAAACTAGAGGTCTTGTAATAGTCAGTCGAAATATTTGATGAACTATAATGGAACTTGTTTAATCACCTTGCTACTCAAAATAATGCCAATAATTATGTATAAAATCAAATATTAAATTTCCAAATTGCTAGACCAAATGTTATATTAATTTAGTTATTTATTATGACAATCAATTATTAACGACACTTTCAAGAGTTCAAAAAGGTATTAATATTGACTATAAAAGTATCATCATCCTTTTCTTTACCACATGAGAGCGGCATATTAAAAGCAAACCCTTTGACATTGAGAATACACACATCGTTATATTTGTAAGATCTTCCACATTCCATCTGTTTGTTAATATCAATACCAGTTGTTATAGAGATATAATCTTTTATAGCATCGGTCCAAATACCTCGCCCCGAAACTTCGATATCATCTTGGTCGTGGAGACTCTTATTTTGGGCTAAATAGAAGTCTATCTTCCTTACTACGCTGTTAACTACAAATTTCATTAAAGGATGTTTAGAAGCTGCATAAAAAGACCATTGACAAATCTGTAATCTTCTGGATAACACTTTTAGGTACCAGTCACCACGATTCCTCACATCTGCTTCTAGTCCTACTATGACATTGCAATGGCTCAACCGTCGCATTGAATCATGGAATTCTGGAGTTATTTCGACATCTGAGTCAACATATAGGCCTCCCTCGTCATAGATAATTGAATATCTGAATAGGTCATAAGCAACAATAGGTTTTTGCTCCATAACTTTATCGAAATCAATATTTGGATAATGCTGAATCAAGTGCTTTTTAACCTGATCTCTATTCACGAAATGGTACTTCCAACCTGGAAGGTCCTTCCACTTATTCATTAGAACTGCAGTCTCATTCCGTATCCCAAATTGCTCTGATTGCCATATGATTTTGGTCAACTCATTTTGGTCATCATTTGGTAAATTGAAATAGAACGCTCTTTTATGTTTTGAATAAAATATCACGTTAAATATTAGTAATCCTGAAAAGAAGAAGAATACTAATAATTTTAATATTTTCTTGTCCATTTTAATTGTAATATATATAATTTATATTTCCTTAGCTATTTTTATCATAATTGAATCTAATACTAATCAGTATCAATTTGAACTAACCTCTATATATTATAATGCTTTATTAATTTTATATATATTTGGTAGATTAAGAAATCTTATGGCTATTCATTTATTTTTATGGAAAAATCAATTTCAATAAATTAGTAAAAAATTGTTAAATTATTATTATTTAATTTAATCACTTGTCATATATTAACATGATTAATTAAAATCATTTTCACTGGTTCATTACAATAATATATTTTGAATTTTGATGATTGTATAGTTTGATCACCATTTGTTGGTAATAGATCATTCAGTTTGTAAAAAATTCATCAATTTTGTGTTTCTTGTTTTATCTCTTAAATTCATATTTTATTCAATTTTATTTGATTTCTAGTTTATTATCTTTAGTTATTTACAATTTGATATATAGAAATGTTTTATTTTCTATAATATTTTATTATACTAAGTAGAAATAAATAACGAAGTATCCTTTATAAAACTTGATTATTCAAAGTGATTTTTGTGGTATCAATATAATAATATATAAATTCTTCTTTATACCTATTGAACAAGAAAAAAGGGGTATCTTTACCATTTTAACTTTGATTTCGATATAACTTATATAACTATTTAAATTAAATCGTTTACTTGATATCAAATATATATAGTATCCTGATTTTGATTTTGATTTTATTTTCATCAAATAGAAAGAGTATCTTAATATCAAATATACAATATGAAAAGAATTACTGATACTCTAATTGAAGATGATTATAAACATTCTACAAATTTACAATACAATTTACATTAATATTAATTACCAGGTTTCAAAATTGATTTTACATTGATAAAAATTAGTTCTCTAGTTTACCCATTTTGATTTGAATTAATTGATCAATTTATAATAGAACAGTACTATTAAAAATTACTGGGCAATAATTTGAATTTGAAAAAACATTTTGCTCAAGTTAATTTGAAACACTCCAAGTTATTAAATGTTAAATTTGCTCAAAATTAGATCATTAATAATAAATTTATAAAATAACTATTTTAAATTATAATTATACTATTTATGAAATATTATTTTAAATAGTTTTTCAATAATATTCCTCAATATTTTTAAATTGACCCAGTTTAGTGATATAGTATTATAAATTTAATTCCAATTTCAATTAAATATAGATAGAACTTATCTAAATGCTTAATTCAACTTTATAAATCTATATTTTAGTTTTAAACCATTTTATTAAAGTGATTTTTATTATATAACCTATTATGGTTAATATTTTTGAATGTTTATTAAGGTAGTGAATAATATATATTATTTGAAAAGCAACATGTTAAAATTTTCTATTACATTTATTTGAAATTTTATCTGAAGCTAATGATTTTAATTTTTATATAAACCAAGTATTTGTATTTTATATTAATATATTTTTAAAATTATTATATTGGTTATCTCTTTTATGACTGTTTTCAAATAAATATTGGGATTTAAATATAAACTGTGAAGATATTATATAATTCAAATCAACTACAAGAATGTAATATATTAATTATAAATACTACAATATATATTTTTGAAATTCATTAAAGCTTTATCATGACACTAAAAACAATTCTTAGAATATTCAATGTAAATTATTATATCAAAAATTAACAGATTTTCATTTATTACATTATTTGGTTAATGCTTTAGTATTAATGAATAGGGGATAGTCAGAATAAATAAAAAGTTGACGGTATTTTCTTATTCTGAATAAATATTTATCAAGTTATCTTTAAAACTTATAAATAATAAGATCAAAACAAAATAATTTGGCTATAAAGCGAAGACTATCAATTTCTCTATTCTTTTTCCATATCATACCGATATTATTTAAAGAATATATTTATTTTCAAAACTATGGAAATATTATTTTCATTTCTTAATTTGATTATTTTTCAAAGAAATAATCAGATATTTAATAATATTAAATTATATATTATTAATAAATGGATTTTTTATTAAGCATATGGTATTTGGATATAAAATAAAATTCTTTTTAATATCCAGTAGTTATTTTTCATTTTTATATATTCATAATTTTGAATTAAATTATTTAATATTGAGAGTTTATTATTTGAATTATTTATTTTAGTTTTTATAGTGTATTTGTATAATATCAATGTGAGTTCAACTAATTAAAATACCATTCAATAAAACAAATAATCACAATGAATTAATCGTGCTTCCAAGATCCCAAGAAATGATGAAGGTCAATAATAAAGGTGTCGGAGTCAGTTTCATTTCCACATGAGTGAGGCATAGTAAGTGCGTATCCCTTGACATTTAGGATACAGACATCATTAAATTTATAAGACTTCCCACATTTCATATATTCAACAATATCGATGCCAGTGGTAACAGAGACATAATCTCTTATGGAATCTGACCAAATACCTGGCCCTGATACTTCCATAACATCCTGGTCGTGGAGATTCTTACCTCGCGCGAGATAGTAATCAATTTGCCTTACTACTCTATCAACTGCAAGTTTCATCACAGGATGCTTGGGCGCTGCATAAAATGACCATTGACAAAGCTGAAGGGTTCTTGGTAATCTTCCAAGGTACCAGTTACCACGATCTCTCACATCCCCTTCAATACCAACAATGACACCACATTCTTTCAAGCGATTCATGGAGTCATGGAATTCTGAAGCGATTTCAATATCCGAGTCAGCATAAAGTCCACCTTCGTGATAGATGATGGAGTAACGAAAGAGATCATAAGCGAGAATGGCTCTCTGTTCGAATACCTTATCAAAATCGATCTGAGGATAGTGCTCAACCAAATGCTGCTTAACTTGATCGTCATTCATGAAATTATATTTCCAACCGGGGACGTTTTTCCACATATTCATAAGTTTATGAATCTTCTTATCAACTTTAGCAGGAGCAGTCTGCCATATTTGTTGTTTAATTCCAACAGGCTTATCATTCGGAATACTCAAACTCAAAACTCTCTTATACTTTGCAAAGTAAAGTAAGTTAAATATAATTAATCCTGCGAAGAAAAAGATAAGTAAAAATTTTAACATTTTGAATTCGATTTTGATTTCTTTATATAACATTATATATATTTTTTGAATAGTTAATAAACCATTTGAACAAGATTTCTTAATAATTTATTTATATTCTAACCTTGTAAAATGCAATATTGTTTTAGTCTAATAAATGAAAGAATATGGATTTAAAAACAATTAATGCTAATTAAATTCATTTCTATATTTATAAATTTGAAATTAATGCAAATAATGCATTTATCTGTATGTAAATGATTATGTAAAAAATTGGTAAATTTAATATCATATAATTAAAAATTGAATATAATAAATTGTTAATGAAATTAGTGATTTATTGAAAGAAAAAAAATAAAAGATATATTACAATGAATATATCAACAAGAATTGCATATAAAAGAAATAGCCATGTTATATATTTTATTCGATTGGATTTGGTGAATAGAAAAAGATATTAAAATAAATAAAATTTATTAAAATATATTAATCTATCTATAGTTTTATTGTCCTTAATAATTGTTGAATCTTTTCTCGTTAATCAGTGCTAGAAAAACTAATTAATTAATATAAATTTTATAGAATTATTCTATTAGTTTTAATTTAAATTATTCCAAATATTTTTAATGAATTTATTTTAATTATAAAAAAGATTTTAATATAATTATTTTTATTACAAAAATTAAATAATGAAAAATTTTAAAATCATAATTAAATAAATAAAATAAAATTAATATTATTTCTGATTATCAATAATTTTTTGCTATAGATTTGGTAAACTTCTAATATTAAATAATTAGTTTTTTTATTAAAGTTTGAAAATTAATATTTCACAAATTAACTAAATTTGTTTATATGAATTTTTTTTCATAAAAGTATAACTTTTAATTGTCCAAAGTAATAATAATTAAATGGGTTATAATCTAGTTCATTTTCTAAATGTGGTAGTTTTCTGTAATTTTTGATAAAAAATTTATAGCTTTAAGAATATATATTTTGCAAATATTATATAAAATAATAGATATCCTTAATTTATAATAAATCAATAATTAGAAATAATGTTATTAAAAAAACATAGCTTGTTATCAATAGATTTATTATTAAAAATTAAATAAAAATTTTTATTTTATTATAAAATAATATAATAATTAAAATTCATTTATAAATAAAATATTTATTTATTAAAATCTATAAAATGGATTATTTTAGTTTGACTTAATATTTAGTTTTGTTTTTAATTATAAATTTATACAAATAAGTTTATAATTTATTAATTATTATGATTTAATATAATTCTTATATATTTAGTAATTTATAAATAGTTATTTTTGAATTTTAATTACTTTAATTATTCACTTAACCCTGTTTAAATTATAAAATATTTATTTTAAATATTCTATTAATTATACCAAACTTAAACTATAATATATATAATTTACTTGTATATTTTAAATTAAGCCATCTTAATAGTCTTTTAGCTAAGATAAAAGTTTATTTTATAATATTTTGTTTATTTTTTATATAAAGGGAAAAATATTAATATTAATTAATTTTTTAAATTTTAATAAATTTTAAATATATCCCTATTAGTATTAAAATAACAAATTTAACAATAATTGGTAGATTTAAATAAATTTTAATCTTTATTAATTATTTATAATTTCAAATGATTTTATAAAATTTATAGTTAGGTTTTAATAATATTTAAATAAGAAACTCATAATTATTATATAGATTGAAAATATTAAATTATATATATTTTTTATATATAATATTATTTAAACTAATAATATTTCTGGAAATTTAAAAATTAAAAAATTTATCATTTTTATTTCTTTACTAATATTTTAAAATTTTGAATAAAATTCATAATTTATCATAATGGAAAAATCTGAATATATAATACTCAAAGCTTATTAATATTTAGACATAAAATAAATTTATTAATAATTTATATATATTGATTTATATGGAATATTATCGATACAAGTTTTATATTAATTTAGTATTCTTTTTATATAATTATTATTTTAATTCTTGAATCAATTAGTTAATTTCCATACTATTAATATGAAGATTAAAAAATAACAAATTTTTAATTTCTGATTTTTCAAATATATTATATATTTTGAAAGATTTTTTATATATAAAATATATAGGAAAATAAATATTTTCAAACTATATATATATTGAACTTTATTTATTTTTTTAATTAAAATATTCTGATTTTAAAATTTATATTTAAATTTAATCATATTTCAATTAGATTATGATTATCAAAAGACTTTTATTTTTATATTTTCAAAATTTAACCATAAACCCTCTAAAATCATTTAAAACTTATAAATAGCTTATAGAGATAATATTTTATCTAAAATTACCATATATTACTAGATTTGTGATTTTAAAGCTAGAAGGGATATTATTCAAAATTTAATAAAATCTAAAAGATTAATTTCTATTGTTAGTTTTTAACTTACTAATAAAATAAAAAATATATTAAAAAATACCTTTTTATTTTTGTTAAAGAATTATTAAAACAATTTAATATTAATTATAAAAGCATGTTATATTTACTTAAGTTTAAATTTAGATTAATTAATAAAAATATAAAATCAATACCTTATTATTTAACAAAAGCCTAAAAGAAAACTATAGTAGTTATAACTAAATTAAACTTATTAAGGTATAACCAAAGATAAAGGTTTTTATAATAAATATTTATAATTGATGAATCTTAAATTTCTTTATATAATCCTTTACCTAAAAATAAAACAAGATGTTAGGTTAAGCCAAATCAATCCCCTCTATAAATTCCAATAAACAAATATTTTAAATATAAGCGGATATTAGTTATTGTAATGGATTATAATATATATGATTTTCTTATTTAATATCTTAAGGATAATTAATTAAAAACAAATTATATATTACCCTTTTAAATAAAATAATTTCTAAATGATTTTTTTAATATAAATTAAAAATACTTATTATTTTATATGATAATTACAAAAATATATGAAGTTAAAGCTGTAAAAGATTTTTTATATAAAAAAATTAAAAAGAATTACCATATCTAGTATATTCACTTAATTATAACCTTATGATTATAATTGTTTTAGATAATTATAAAAATAACTTACAAGAAAAAAATTCTTGCAAACAAATTAAATTAGTTTGTGAAATATTAATTTTTAGTTTTTAATAAAAAGGACTGTTTTTTAAGTATTAAAAGATTACTAAAGATATAGAAAAAAGTTATTAATAATAAAAAAGGCTATTAATTTTATATTATTTTTTTAATTTTTATATATTATTTATTAATTTATTTGTTTAATTTTAGTTTCAAAATTATGTTATTATTTAATTTCAACATTAATAGATGAAATAATGGTTAATAATAGATGGTGGATTTTAAATATTTTTATTTGATTCTTATTATTTAATAAAATAAGAAACTTTTTTACTAAAATTTTTAATAATTATAAAATCAAAAATATATTATATATAATTCCTTGAGTAATAATTTATATTTTCATATATAATTAAAAGTCATTTTAAATAATGATTGTTTTTTTCTATAATACTATAACTTTTTGTAAAATTTCACAATATATATATATATATATATTTGAATTTTACTTCAATCTTATTTTAATACAAATGTAATTTAATAGTTAAGTTTATATTAGAATAAAAATATTACCAAAATGATCAATTTGCATTAAGTAAATTTTTATTATTTTATTTTCTTTATTCCTTATAATTGAAAAAAAATTAAATCAATAAAACAAATTGATATAATTGGTGTTAAATGATTCAAGCTATATTTTTAAAAATAAATTAACTAAAATAAGAATATAGAAACATATTTTTTATTGATCATATATATATTTATTTGAATTTTTTTCATATTTAATTCATCAAATACATAAAATTATCAATGTTAAAAATTTAAAAATTTGAATCATTAATATTTCAAATTTTTAGGAAATTATATAAGTTTAATAGCCTATTTACTAATCTAAAATCTGTAAATCTATAAAGGTAAATTATTTAGGTAGATTATGATTTTGCCTGAGGTTGAATTTATTTTTCATATCTATACCTTATGATTCGTGGATAGATAATTAATATAAATAGAGATGAGAAAGATTAATCCAATTGCATAGCAGTGTATGCTCTACAGTTGAGAGAATTCTTTAGTTGAATGGCAATAATATTATAAATATAGAATAAATACAAGGAATATTAACTATAAAAACGCAGTTATATAGTTCAACTATTTTTGACATGATTGATCTAGATACATCATAAAATATATAAGATGCTATATTGTAAAGCATTCTAATTATATTCATGAATTATTATTTATTATAAATTTTGGTTGATAATCAATGATATATTTTCATATGACAATATCAATATTGACTTTATATTAGATAATCTAAAAACTTATACCATTAAATATTCAAAACGATTATTCATGTTTCCAAGAGCCTAAAAAGTGACGTACATTAACTATAAATGTATCAGAGTCCGTTTCGTTATGACATGAATGAGGCATACTTAGAGCGAATCCTTTAACATTCAGTATACACACGTCATTAAACTTGTATGATTTACCACAATTGATTTGGTCATAAAAGTCCACTCCAGTTGTCATGGAGATATAGTCCCGAATGGCATCCGTCCAAATTCCAGGGCCACTTACTTCCATTACATCTTCATCTCTCAGATTCTTTTCGCGCGCGAGGTAGTAGTCAAGTTGTCTTAGCACTCTAAGTATAACAAATTTCATTAGAGGATGCTTTGGTGAGGAGTAGAATGACGACTGATACAGTTGTAGGCTTCTAGAGAATCTACCAACATACCATTTGCCACGATCTCTAAGATCCGCTTCAACTCCCACAATGACGTTGCACTGGCTCAAGTGTTGTAAAGTGTCTTCAAATTCGGCAGCTTTTTCAATATCTGAATCTGTATAAAGACCACCTTCATTATAGATAATGGAATATCGAAATAAATCATAGGCCATAATTGGACGTTGTTCAAATACTTTATCAATTTTGATTTCAGGATATTGCTCCTTCAAATATTTTTTTATATCATCTTCTGACTTGTAGTCATATTCCCAGTCAGGAACTTCCTTCCACTTATTCATCAGCTTGAGAACCTTCTCATTTACCTTATGTGGTGAGGTCTGCCATATGTGCTTCGTAATTTCGATCTTTTCGGTTGACTGACTGAACGGTAGATGTGAAGCTTTAATATGTTTTGAATAATGTATAACATTGAATATTATCAATCCAGTATAAAAGATAATAAATAGGAATTTCACAAATGTTCCATGCATCTTTTTGCTATATAATTAAGAGTAATTCGATTATTTTTTCAATCTTATTTTATCAGAATAATTATATAATTTCTTAACTCAGTAGTCTTTTCCTTGTTATTTATACATCATCTTTGTTTGACTTTAATTTTATGCACTTAAAGTATTAGTTAAATTTTGATTTTACAACTTTATAATGCGCAATTATACTTTAATCATAACATTTCCATTTATTTTAGAATTATGAATTAAAATAACTTCTATAATTTGGAAATTTGTTTAAATTTTATAAATAAAAAATTTATTTAAAATTCAAATCAATAGTCAAGTTTGATTATTTTAATATTAAAAATATGTAAATAAATAGTTTATTTTTAATACAATATTATTATAGAGATCAAATCAATTTCAAAAACTATTGAAATTTGAATTTATATTCATTTTAGTTCGAAAATTGAATTAACTGGTTGGAGTATTTGTTTGCTATTTGAATCATAGTGTTAGAACAAAATGATATCTAAAAATAAACTGCATTAATCAAAATAAAAACAAAAATACCTTATTAAATTTAAGTACAAAGCTCATTCCATCAACAATTATAAATTTATTCTTAAAATAAATTTATGATTTAAATTTAACAAATTAAAATTATTCTTTTTCTAATTATTATGCAATAATGAAATTAATTCAATTTAATTTCAATTTCATTTCAATAATTGAAATTGATGTAACTGAAAATCAATATTTAGTTATTGTCATATTAAAATTTGGTAGTTGTGAATAATCCAAGTTACTACATATATATTCATAGAAGTTTATGAATATTATGGATTCAAAACAGTATTAACAAACCCCAAGAAGAGATTATTAAATAATTTTTTTATTTTTTATATTAATAAAATGGTTAAAATATCATATAAATATTATGGATATTAACCATTAATTATATTTATAAAATTGTATTGCATTGTTACAATGTTAAAATTGAACTTAGTGTATTTATTTCAATATTCCCTAAAATTTATAAATAATTTATATATTATTTAATGGTAATTTTATAATGGGATGAAAATAAAAATTATTTCATATTAGTTATTAACTTTAAATCACCTTAATAATTATATATTACATAATTGAATTATGTTGATATTTGATTAAAAAATTGTATTCATATGGATAAATTGATAATATTAAGTTCTAATTTATTTAAAATTATTATAGAAATTCAATGAGCTATTTTAAAATTTAATATAAAAAAATTAATTATTATTTTTATTTAGTTTTTATTTTATAAATATTGATAAATTATTTAAATATCACAAAATTAATATAATAAACTTAATATATTTATACTTAATTTTAACAATATTAAATTAATTCAAAATATAACCTAGTTCAAAATTAAATGATATTATATACAAAATCAGTCATTTAATTAAATAATATAATATATATTCAAAAGAACACTTTATATAAATAAATAACTTTAAGGATAAGAAAGTTGGTTTATTCTTTGATTTTTTATTTTTTTGACTTTTTTGATATTTAGAGTAATATGTAATATATATAATAAATTCTAATATATTATAAATATAAAATATCATAAAAATAAGGTTAATTTATAATTAAATTTTAATTTCATAATTATTAAAATATTTAAGTTAATTTTTAATTTAAATTATAAAATCAATTTTTTATATTCTTTTTGAATTAGTTTAACTATTAAAACAAAGTAAATTAATTTTTTATTAGCTATGAGTTTTTTTAAATATATCAATATTTTTTATATTTTTAAAATTTTTGCAAAGTTTTTTTTTGGATAATATAATTATTTAATTAAATATTAGTCTTTATTATAATAATTATAATATGATAAGATTTTTTTAACAATATAATAATTTTCTTTTTGATTTAAAACAATAGGTAAGGGTTTTAAGTTTATAAATTTTATATTGAAATAAATTCTATAATTTAAATAAGATTTGAAAATATTAATATTGTTAAGAGATTAGTTCTCTAAATTCTTATATATACTTTTATATAATTCAATTAATTATAAATTATTTGATTAATTTATACTTTTATAACTAAATTATATAAATAACATTGAATTATCTAATAAACTAGGTATTTTTTTCCTTTCAATTCTTATTATTATTTACTTTTATATTATTTCTAAGATTAAAACTATATTTTATTAATATTATAATATATTAACACTACCTAATATAGATATTTATATATTAGTGACTTAATTTAATTTAAAGCTTAATTAAATTTTGTTTATATTTATATGCTATAATTATATTATAGTACTATATTCTGTGTTATATTACTTTTATATTAAGTTTTCTTTTATATTATAATAGTATTTACTACTATGCTTATATATTAACAAAAATAAAACTACTAAAAACCTATTAGAAATTAATATTTATCTATATTAAACTTATTTATTATTATTTTCAATTTTATCTATAATTTATTTTATTTAAATTTAATATTATATACTATAATTCCATTAAAAAAATACCCTTATATTATTTTAATAATAATAATAGCTTAATTACTAAATGAATCTAAGCTTTTAATTTTTAAAAACTTATTATCTTTTAAGAAACTTATATTAAATAAATTTTGATTAAGAAAAATAAAACTTAAAAAGCTTAAATCTAACAAACTAGTTATTTTACTAAATTATTATATTAAATTATCTTTTTAATATCTTTAAAAACAAATTAACTATTTATAATAGTTTTAAAAATTTTTACAAGCTTATAAAAAACCATAAAAATATAAAAAATTATCTTAATTTAATTTTTAATAAAGATTTAAAGAACATCTTTAAATTAACTATTTTTTCTAGAAAAATCTACTTATATCTAATAGTTAATTTATTATAAACTTAATCCTAAAGAGTTTTTAAAGGGATAACTTACTATAAATATATAAACCTTTAAATAATTAATAAAAGTTTTTAAAGAAAGATATTATTTAAAAGATTAATTTTAATTAACAAAAAAAAAGTTTTCTCTAATTAAAAACTTCTACAAGATAATTAATTAAGAAATTTATTAAGATATATATAAATATACTAAATATCACTAAAGAAAAATAAATCTATAAGTTATTATAGTATTTTAATCTTTAAGTAAAACTCTAGTTAATTAATAGGGAACATTTTAATAGTATGTTTTTTTTAATATTTGTGATATAGTAATTATAATTAATAGTATTTTTTACTTTATAACTAAATCTTCTTATCTTAAAAATTAATTTTTTAAAACTTATACTAACTTATTTAAATTTCAAATAATAGATGTTTTAACTTTAAAATTTTATAAGAAAACTTTTAATAAAAAAGTTAAAGTTTATTTAAAAATAAATAAAAGTTACTATTATTGTTGAAAAACTTAAGTTAATTACAAAGTTAATAAGTATTTTTTCAAAAAGCAATATTTATTTAATTTTCAATAATTTTAATTTACCAACCACAAAAACTTGAATAATATTAATGTAACTTTAAAATCACCTTTTTCATAATTAGTAAATAAGTTCTAATTTAATCCACAAAAGTTCTAAAAGATCAATTATTCTATAAATTAAATTATATATACTAGAGAGATTTAGTTAATTAAATCATTAAAAACTAAAAATATTTTAGTAATTAATTTATCTAATAGTTTTTTACCTTTAACTATTATTTTATTATTTATTTTAACTAGATATTTCATAAATTTTCCTGTTAATATTTTTATTAACTTTGATAATTTTAGTTTTATTATTTTTTTTATTATTATAAAACTATTTTTATCTATCTAAAAAAATAGTTTAATAATTAAATATACTAATAATTTAATGGAATAAGTATTTAATATTATATTTAAATATTTATTACTATTTCTTAATTATTTTTAATATATAAAATTCCTAGTTGATAATATTAGTTATAATTTTATATTAGGTTAAAATTAGTTTAAATACCATAATATTTTATCTATAAGTATTATTTTAAAAAGTCACAAATCTATTTTTTTTATATCCTAAAAGAAATTAATAGAGATAATTTTAAAAAATTTATATTATCTTATTATAAAACTACTAAATACTTTACCTAATACTAACTAAATAATTATATTAAATAATTATATTATCATAAACAAAAACCAATATAAAAAATTAATTAAAAACTTTAATAATCTATAAAAATATATATTTATTTATTATTGATCTATTAATATTTTATTAGTTAATTTTAATGAAATTATATT
>JNEM01006916.1:0-20734 GCA_000697335.1 Conidiobolus incongruus B7586 | reverse complement strand
AAACCAAAAATTATATAATTAATTGATATAGTTAATTAATTATATATTTATAATAGATAACTATTAGATTTATTAAACTAATAAATTTAATATATAAAAAAAGCTAAGTTAAAAACTATAAAAAAATTAAATATATTAAAGTCTACCTTTAGTAAATAATTATATTATAAATTTATTTATAATTAATTAAGTTATACTATAATTTATAAAAATTTAGACAAAGAATATAAGTCTATAATTAAATCCTTATATATATATCTCTTTATCAAAATATAAATTAAAATAATTATATTTATACACTAACCCACAAAAGTAAGTCATAAAATCAAAAATATATATATATTTTAATTAATAACTAAAACAATTGTATATATTAGATTATTTGAAACTATAATATATAATTAAGGTATATTATTTAATAATAAATAAATATATTTAGATATATTTAATAAACTATTAGCAAAAATATTAACCTTTAATATTTAACCAAGGTAAGTTATAAATTTGTGGGTTTTTGAGATAAGGGGATATATTTAACAATATATAGCCATATCTTTTTTCTCTCTTTGTTATTATTTTATATAATATTTTACAGATATACTAAATTTTTTTTATTAGTATTATTATACTTAAATCCCTCTCTAAGAAAATTTACTTGTGTATTAATTAACTTTATAAAAAAGGTAAATCAACTTGTGATATTGCTAGAATTATTAGTGTTAGCTAGTCTACTATAGTTAAAGTTGTTAAGAATAGCAATAAAGAAACATTTAAACTTAAACTTAAGTGTGTTAAAATCATAGATAAACATAATAAGAAGTATATCTATAGGTTAATTAGTATAGGTAAATATAGTATTGCTGTAAAAATACAACAGGAACTATAAAATTATATAAGAATATTAGTTAGCACTGATACTATTATATGTGTTTTATATTAATATAGATATTACTTACACTTTAAGAAAAAACACCCCCAATTAAAAAAATCCTACTGTAAAATTAGGTGGGAGTTTAAATATTGCTACTAATGTTAAATTAAAACTAATTAGAGTAAGGTTATTTAATCTAATGAAACAAAAATATACTTTAGTAGATTTAATAAAAAAGCTAGATACTTTAGAAAAAATATAAAATTACTTTATAACTATTATGTTAATTCTACCCAAAAATATAATAGTAGGCTAATTATTATTTAGGGATATATATTATCTTTAGGTATAAAATATCTTTGTAAAGTTAATAAAGGAATTAATATCAAAATGTACTAAAGTATTCTAAACAATAAATTGAAAAAAACCATTGAATAATATAAGTTAAACAAATCTGATGTTATTTTCTAGCAAGATAATACCTCTTGTTATACTATAGCTTTTATTACCAAATAGCTTAAAAATAACAAGATAATAGTTATAAAGTAGCTTCTTTAATCTTTTAACTTTAATCTAATTAAACACCTTTAGAATTAGTTAAAAAAAGTTATTAAAGTTTTCCCCCTAATAAAAAATTTAGATCAATTTTAAAAATATGTTTAAGAAGTATAGAATAAGATTAACCCTTCTTAGTATAAAAAGTTAGTTGATTCTATACCCTACAAACTTAAAGAAGTTAGTAAAGCTAAAGGTAAATACATTAAATTTTAATTTTTTTTATCACTAAAAACCTACAAATTTATAACTCACCTTGAGTAAAATTTAAGGGTTTATATTTTAACCAATTAATAGTTAAATATTATCATTTAATAATATATATAACTAATAAATATAATAGATTTTAATTATTTAATTTAGGTTTATTTTATTAAATATTAATTAAGTTATTAGTAAGAATATAAGTGTTTTTGATTTTATGACTCACTTTTGTAGGTTAGTGTAAATCTTTTTAAATAAATATTTTATTTATAAGTGAATATTAGCTATTATATCAGGTTATAATTGCATATACTTTTTTATTGAAAATTTGAGTGAAAATTAATTATTAATAAATATTATATTTATTTAAATAAAACTATTTCTAATTAATATTCCTAATACAATCTAAATATATCTATTATTTTTTGTGATAGTTATAAAATATAAGAAATTAAAGGCTTAAAAAGATTTTCTAATTGAAAATAATTAAAAAAGCTATTACATCTAGTATATTTGATAGATTATAACTTATATAATTATAATTGCTCTAAATTATTAAATAATCAGCTTATAAGAAAGAAAATTTCTATAGAAAAATTTAATTAATATTGTGAAACATCAAATTTCAAATCTTAATAAAAAGAGTTATTTTTTTAAGTGTTAAAAGTATAGCAAAAAGTTATTAATAAAAAAGAGAGTATTGATTTTATTGTATGCATTTATTTTTATAAATTATATATTAAAATGCTTATTTTTTTAATTCCAAAAAATCACATTATTTAAAATCCAGAGTAACATTATTGCCTGAGATTTTCTACTGTGAAATATATGAAGTTTTTTATTTTTGTAAAATAGTTTCTTTTTTGGTAATCAAAAAGAATTATAACTAATTCAATTCTCTAAACTTAGCACTTATAAATTAAATTTCTAAACTCTCAATTACAATATGTTGTTTTATATAATAAAAAATGAAATAGAATCAATTATTATGTGGGTTAATATTATAAAAAATCAGATATTAAAATGATGAAATTAATATTGATTAGGATGACGACATCTTTAATTAGTATGTTTATAATTAAAATATTTTTGGAACAATGATGATCTAGTATAATTCTAATTACTATTTTAAATGATAGAATGAGTTGATTTTATTAGCTAATAAAAATTAAGAATTTCTTTGACCATATCCACAACCATATTCAAAGGTAAATTCAAACTATCCGAACCTTTGCCGTGGAGCACTCGCTTCTTGGCTTCGCTATCCAAATTCAGGAAGACATCCAACATATCACCATCGATAAACCCGTAGCAATCTCTCTTAAGACGGTCGTTTTCGAACTGGCGCCACGTATCATATTCCAGACCTCCCACACCTTGAACAAAGCTTGCGACGTTGTCTACGAGATGACTGAGGATGTCGTACGTTTCACTGTCAATCGTTCTCATTACGCCGATAGCACCTCCAGATGTACCGAAGACGAGAGTCTGGAGATCGTCGGGCTTGCGAACAATGCAATTGATTTGGTCTCCCCAATGGATTTGGCCTACCCATGTTATTTTGGGTTTTTCACCGCGTGCTAGCGCCATTTGGGATCGCTTTAGAAGAACCAGATTGAAGTTGGAGTCGCCCGAAAGAATGGTGGAGGCGTCAAGCGCGCGCGAGCTAATGGGCCATATGGGTGTGTTGTCACCGCAGTGGTGCACCAGCTGATCACCATCTTTGGCCAACACAACAATTTGGACAGATCGAATGAAATCTTGGACGAGGATGAACTCTTCAATTACATCCAATTGCGTTACTGCGGTTGGCATATATAAAGTATGAAGGTTTTTAAATGATTTTTCTCCAGGGCTGATTAGGAATAGAGATAGCATTCCATTGATACCTACAATCATTTTGTTGTGATGTAGAATAAGATCGTAAACAGCACCTTTAACAGGAATCGAGAAGCTCAAGTTGAATTTGTTATTGTTATCTAATTGGAAGAAGTGGATGTTTCCATTATGGCACTCTTCCTCGTCGCTTTTGCTGATTCCAGTTCCGACAATCAGGTAAGCTTGGTCTTTATCCTGGTTAAACTCAATCCAATGGATGCAACTCGTCATTTCATCTTCATTGAAGGCATATTCGGAAATGCTATCAAAGGTATATGGATCAACTAACTGAATGCTGCCCACACTCTCATCATTGAAGCGATGAGTCATGAGTACCAACTTGTTTAGGTGCTTGAGATGTATAATTTTTCTAGGTTGTTTTCCAATGAAATGTGATTGAACTTGGAGACTAGATTCAACTATCACTTCGCCAACTTCCCAACCATCGTCATTTAGGAGAATATTCCAATTAGTCTGAGGAAAAGGTGCGATGTAAGTTGCGCCAGGAGCATATACAGGGGTGAATACTATTTTATCCATGTGGTAATGAATCATCATAGGGCGATTTCCAGTGGTAATGATGTACTCTTTGCCATCGTGGACAATTTTATCAAAGTGAATTGGACCCATTCCGAGTGATCGAGCCTCTAATTCATTTAGTTTTTTAGTTGATATCCTGGAGTATAAGCAAGTACCATCAGATAAACCAATAAATAAATATTTCAAGGCATTAAAAAGGCCAATTTTGATAGATGTGATTAATGATGAATATGAATCGACCTCAGGAAGCACGACGGTGTCAACAATGGTCGATTGCTTTAAATTAAATAGTGAGATATTTAGTTGATTCCAATTAGAAATGATGCAATAGTTTTTAAGTTCATATTGATCCAATAATTCGATATATGAGATGGGTCTATCAAATGTATGTTGTTTGATAGGTTCTAATTTACCATGTACTATTTTGAAATAATACAATGTATTCAATTCATCTACAATTACAATTCTGCCTCTGTTGCCGCAAGTTAATGAGATTTTAGATCCATTAGGATGGGACCATATATTTTGAACGTGGGCTTGAGTCTTTAAAATATTGTATATTTGAACACCCGAGCTTGTTACTTGAATAATCCCATCATCATCCTCAATCATGAGTAGTGTGGATTCGTCATTATACATCGAAATACCCAAATCGAGTGATTCAAGCTCTTGGGTTTGATCATCCCATCTGAGTAACTTGATCTCATTAGCAAAAACCATTGCAATAATTTTTAATTTTTCAAATGTGTAAATTTTCAAAACACCTTGCACTGGTACATGGAGCTTTCTATCCCAACTGGAACCACTAGTTATTAATCTGACAGAACCATCTTTCCCAATACCGCTTGTGCATACTAGGGATGCTGGACCGTTTTCATTCAGCTGAAGATATTTAATATCAGTGATTGGTCCCAAATTCGTAAATGTTTGGTATAGTTTAAAGGGTTCTGATTGATAAGGAAGTCGCCAAATTTGACTGTCACCTCCAGAACTACCGATGAACACAAATCTATTTCCGAGATAGTTGATGGTTTGAGGTGCTGAGACAAAGCCGATGCGATGAAGGTTCACGTGTGCTAGTTGGTTAGTTACATGCCTGGAAGGTAATAGTTTAATAACGTGAAGTTTGCCTTTGCCATCACCTACGAGACATCGAGTCTGGTCAATCACATCGTAAGTGGTGAATTCATGAATGTCAACGAGATTGACACACAATTGGTCGTCGGCCGAATACTTTTGATTGTACACGGAAATCTTGGAGCCACCAAGCACGATTAACCCACCTTCGGGTAAAGGGATAAGCTTTGTGGTACGATGATCTACCTCACGTTCACCATAAACTTCCGTCAATTTATTTGAATTGATGCTGAGTTGATAGAATTTGATCCAGAGACATCCAGAATAATCGGAGTAGAGTAAGGCAATGGTAGGATGCTTTGTTTGATTAAGGAAGCAAATATCGAGAATATCAAACTGTTCAATCATTATACGTTGTCTAAATGTGATTTCACCAGATGAGAATGTTGAAATACTATGACTAGTACTGGTGTTAGGCTTCATAGATGATCCTTCCATCTGTTGGTTGCCATCAAGCCAAACTAATCCCAGCTCCCCCTGATACACACTGACTAAGCATAATCTATGAGTTTGATCTACAATACAGAATGATTTGTTAGGATTGGGACGGCCATAGGGACTAAACACATTCAACTTGGAATTAGTTAAAACTTGATTGGTATCAGGATCAAATCTAAGATTCAACAATTGATACTTTTCCGTTAATATAATCAAGTGATCTAGGTGTTCTTCCTAAATGTATATTAGTATTTAATAAATATAAAATATAAATAACATTACACTAGGACGATACTTATTAAAACTAACGATTCTACCATATAAATTGATTTTAAAAATCGGATCAATACCCAATTCTGATAAGTTATAAATTTCTATAACGTTGGTTTTCACTAGGATTAAATTGCATTCTTGAGGGTTGATAAAATGGCATTGGATACTGTGGTGAATTACACTTGGTGGACTTACTGTACTAATGACTGCATATGTCATAATTGGGTTAATTATTTAATTAATATAAATAATACTTAAGGCTGTAAAATTATTGAAGTAGTATTTTAAGGTTATAAATGGTTCATTAGCATTTATGAACAGTCCCTATAAATTAATTTATATTGATTGCAACTTACTGATATTGAAAATTATAAATTATGGGTTTAAGAAATTTCATTAGTGAAAGGACAAAAAAATCTGAATATAAAATAAATTAACTTATGATATTTTAAAATTTTTCATTAAAAATATATGATAGGTATATTCTGTTTAAAATTCTTTCAATATTTTCTTTGAAATTAGTTAGCCAATATTGAATTAATATATCTAAAATTTTTTTTTGTTCAAATATCTCTTGTAAAATTTCAACCCATAATAATTTCTAACATTTCATATTCAATTAAATTCTGATTCTCTCTAATTGTCATGATAAAAATAACAATTAATACTAATATAAAAATAACTTATTTTTCAAAATAATAAATATGAATATGAATCCAGAAGTTAAAAACTTTGTAAATGTAGCGAGTAAAGGAGCTGAACAATTCGTTAAGCTTTATTACGATTGCTTGGATAAAAATCGAGGAGTAAATTTAATTATTAGCTGTAGCTTATAAATTATTAATTTTTTTGTTAGCTATTAAATGCCTTTTACAGGGATAGTTCTTTAATCGTTATTAATGGTACTATATTTATTCTATTTTATGATTTTATCATTTATATTAAAAATTGTTTATTTATGATAGGCAAAGCTTTTCAAGGATTTCAAAATTTCAACAGTTTTTTGTCTACTTTTCCAACTACGAAACATCAAGTGGACTCTTACAATACTCATCCATTACCTAGTAATTAACTTTCGTTGCATTATATACTTTGGTAATTTTTACTGATTTTTTTTTCAAATTTAGTATCTAATGCACCAGGAGGTAGTCACTGTCTATCAGTTTCAGTTTCTGGTAGAGTAAATTATGGGTTAAGTACACAATTTAAAACGTTTTACCATTCTTTTATATTGGTACCTGATATAGAGAAACCTGGTACTTATTTCGTTGGGAATGAAACTTATCGATTGGTATAATGTAATAATTTATTATAAAAATCATTATTTTCTTTTTTTTCAATAATACAGTTTCTCAATTTTAATTTTAAAATTATAAATTGATTGATATATACAGTGAACTTTATTGTGGTAAATTGTTTAATAACAAAGATTTTAATTTGGGACGATTTAAAGCTCCTGATTCTAATGAATTTGGTTAAAAACTTGTGATAATAATACTACTCCTATAACATTACCTTGACTTATAATTTCGTCAGTTATTTGATCCTGTGATAGAGTATGATTACTTAATAAATCTTTGCTCTTCATATGAGTAACTATAAAGCAAGTGATTCAGTATGTTAATTAAATTCATATTTTTTTCATCATATTTACTTAATTGTCTACTCTGTTCCAATTCTTCAAAAATTATACTATGATTTGTTGACAAATTCCTCTTTAATAGCTCTTGATTTTTAATTATAGAATTTAAATCATTTAATAATTTCTATATTACAAATAATTAATATTTACTAATTATTCTTACTATTCCATTAATTACTTGAAATTCTTTTAACTGTAATTTTAAATTTTTCAACTTTTTCAACTTAATTTGTAAAATTGAAAATTGTCTTTGATAACTAAAAGCTCAAGTTGAAAATTATAGTTAAATATATATATTTTAGATACGTTACCTTTCAGTTAATTTATTATCAATACATGGAAGTGAAGAGGGTAAACTATCAATATACCTATTATAAATAACATTAAATACATATTTACAATCTACTGAATTTATAAAATTACTTCCAAACTTCGTTTTCATTAGGTGTTTGTAAATCTGGATATTGAAACCAACGAGATTGCGAAGTCCATAGCTGGGATAAATATTGCTTGCTAGAAAACCAACTCAACTGTTGGTATACTTGTTGTAGCCCTTGTTGGTTAAACATTAATTTATGTTGTAATTGAATTGCATTATTAACTAAAATACAGTTGTTAATATTAAAGTGATATAGCTGAATAGAGTTATTACGTCTTTGAACCCATTTAGTATCATGAATTGGTGTAGGGGTATCCAGAGATTGAAACTGATTTAATTCATACGGTTCTGTTAATATTTTTATTTGAGTTTTAATAAATTCTCTTTGTAGATTTAAGGAGTTCATTTTGAAGGTAACCATTGTCATATTCAATTGATTTAATTTAATATAAAATTTAATGAAATTTTAATTATGGGTTATCAATATTCGTTCAATCAAATATATCACAAAAATAGAATTTAATAAAAGTGCTTTATTAAATAATTAAATATAAATATAAATATATGAATAGAAAGAGATTTAACCTCTAAATAAATTAGATATTAAACTTGATAAGTATGAGGCATTATACTGAATAAATAATGAAATAATCTATGATGAATAATATCATTGCAATATGCTATCAAATCAATATCTGTTGGAATAGTTATCACCATGATAGCCGTCATAAGAACCGTCGTCATATCCATAGTAGTCACTTGGACTATTGTAGCCATCATTGTAGCCATCATCGTAGCCATAATCCCATCTATAGTCATTTCCATGGTAAGGTCCATGAGAATAGCCACCATAAGGTCCCATGTATCCGTCATTGTATTTGTCACCAGCATAAGAGTCGTCTCCATAAGAGTCATCTCCATAGTCTTCATCTTCACCATATTCTTCGCCTTCACCGTACTCTTCATCATTATCATACTCTTCAGATTTTTCATATTCTCCTTCATCACCAGCATAAGAGTTATCACCACCATCATCACCAGCATAAGAGTTATCACCACCATCATCACCACCATCATCGCCACCATCATCGCCACCATCATCGCCACCATCATCGCCACCATCATCACCACCATCATCACCACCATCATCACCACCATCATCACCACCATCATCATCACCACCATCACCACCATCACCACCATCATCACCACCATCATCGCCACCATAATCTGTATCATGCTTCTTATCTTTACCAAGCTTGATTATTTTACTAAGCAAGCCTTTGTTATGGAGTTGCAACAAGTTAATATCGTCATCATTTTTGTCACCTAAGACACCTGCCAAGTCCTTTTTAGGGAAGTCGAGCGAGGCTAAATCGTCCTGATTCTTGCTCTTTCCAAGGTCAATAACACCAGCGGAAATAATAGCGATTAAAATTGATGCTAAGATTTGTTGTTTCATTGTTCAATAAATTAATTGAATAAATTATTAGTTTATAATAATATTATGTGAAAATTTTTGGATTTTTATAGTATATACCAGGATTCAAGTTGCTGGTCACAATATATTTCTAAATATGATATAACTTATAATTTTTAAAATATCTATTTGGATCTTCTAGAATAACTAATTGGAAAATTTAATGAATTAAAGGATATTTTGCAATTTCAATAGATCTACTCTCTGTTTATTTAATCTATCTTGATTTGATTTTTTCTAAATTCGGCAATCAATAGGAATTTTAAATATAACAATTTTATTCAAACTCATTTCCATTTTGTTTTGAATATCAGCTATTCATGTTCTTTAAACAAATTATAAAATATTTGAGAAACCAATAATTAAAATTCCTTTTTTATACAATTTGAAAGATTGGATTGTAATTTACAGATCTTAATATTATCACTCCTGATATATACCATCAATATATATCTATAGGTTGATAATAATAATAAAACTATTAAAATAATCAAGGAGCACTATATATTATTTCAATGTTACAATATTTATAAAATTAAATATTAATGATGACTGAATTTAATTATCATATATGAATATACATTATTTATAATATGATTTTTTATTTACCGCAATAAATTTGCTAATCAATCATTTAATAATATGAAATAATTTCGAATTAATTAAAATTAAATGAATCAAACATTGCCCTATTCAAGGTAATAAAAGGTATTTACAAAGCTTTATACTATCAAAATATCTAATATAGATTGAAATTTATGAAATTAAAATGGTAGTACAATTAATTTTATTACTAAATTTTTCAGTTACAATTACTCTCTTGATTTTAATATTTATTAGGCAACAACTTATGTTATATAAGTATTTCGTTGTTTTCAGCTTAAACTATATATTAAATATTAAGCTTATATTTCCTTTCGGTTTGCTTGAAAAAACATAACGACAATTGAATCGCTAAAATTATCGGATGGTTATCAAGTTTAAATATTAATATATATAGGTTTTGGATGCTTTTTGGAAAACATTATAACAAATTAAATGTCCTTACCAAATATATACACAACTGATTTAAATATTGACCGCTATTTTAATTATATGAGAATATATATTTTTGAATCATCAACAAATACTCATATTTTGGCATTAACAGTAGTTAATAGACGTATATCAAATATTCAATTTATAATGTATAATATAAGATAAATTGACATTAATAGTAAATATAATAAATTTATTATTATTTGTACTTTGTGAAAATAACAATTAAAAAATTATAAATAAAATTTAAACTGAATTCTGAAAGTGGAGAATCCGGGTATCGATCCCGGCGCCTCTCGCATGCAAAGCGAGCGCTCTACCAAATGAGCTAATTCCCCATATATGACCTATCTTTTAATTTATTATATTAGTAAATAAAGAAAGATTTTATATATTGTATATTTTTTTGCCTTTAATTTTTCAAATCCAACATTTAAATCATCTTTTTTTTCTCTATTGTTGAATATTCAATACACTGATTATATAAATTAATTTTATTAACCATCTTTATAACCGTTATTTTAGTTTACCTATCCATATAAATATAAATAAATTTTTTCCATTTGAACTTTTTTCTGATTTTCAATCATATAGTCAAAGAATATATATAATTTATGGTATAGTTTAAACCAAGATATTATACTTATATTAAAATAGTATAGCTATTCAAAAGGATTATTATTATCAAATATAAAAATGATATAAGTTCTAATCCTCAAAATATCTATATATTATTCAGTATTTTCATTGAAACAAAATAATCTACTAACTCAATATTAAAATATATTTTATATTTATTTAATTGTAACTTTGAATTTAACATTTTAAGGTAGATCATCGAATATAATTATTTTTTTTGTGTTCTGTATCATTTTATTCTATTAAAAATATTGCTAATCTTACAATTGAGAGGAATCATCCAGTTTGTACCTAAGAAATAAAAAGTTCAAATCATCGACTAGAGTAAAATAGTTAAAAAATAAAATCAGATCAAATAAAAATTATAAATGTGAATTATCATATATTATCATATGGTATCATATATAATCATATTTAATGTAGAGTTGATCATACTGAAATTATTATTTTATTTTCTTCAATACAAGCGCTAATCAATTCAAATAAAGTGAATCTATCAATAATTTAGTAATCATTCAAATATATTGGAAGCTAATTTATCGTTTATTGTAATTATTAATACCTCTTTAAATCATTTATCACCGACTTGTAAACAAATTTTGAATGAGAGTAATACTAATTCATATATATATATATATATATATGACTAATGATGTTTTTGAAGAAGATTCAAGTCTAAACTCTAAGCACTCTGTTGCCTTTGTTTTGTAAAACATATTTATTGACTCCAGTATTTTACTTGAAACAATTAAGTCCTAAATATTTGAATGAAAGAGGTAAAAATCAAAACTATCATTACTCAATCTATTCAAATATTTTATTATCTATATATTATTTTGATTAGATAATTTAATTATTTTGTTTATTATATAATTAAAAAGGAGAACCCCTGTTTCAACCTGAAACCCAAGGTTAATTCAAGTTTTTGTTGGTATAACAAAACGAACTGATGATGTTTGGACCAAATAAATCTGCAAAGCTTCAAATACTATCAAAAATTCAATTGTAATAAAATTCAATTGTAAATTTATGATTCAAAATATAAATTTTTTATTGAAAATTATCTAATTGGATAATAATATCAAGGGAGAATGAATATTAGTGTTGTACTGATGAATACAAATTAAATTAAAATGATTATGAACAATATTTGATGGATGAGTAAATGATAATCGCTAATGGGTTGGGTGAATCTATTTTGCATTTTCTGGATTATTATTGACCATATCCATGGTACGCACCGTGGGATGCATATTTAGACCAACGATTTCGGGGTTGAATTTGATGGCATTGCGCTGTCTGCCTATCCATAGTCTGAGGGTAGCATATAGAAGAATGACTACACCACCGACTAAAGGAATCAACCAGTAGACTGGGTTCAAGCGATAGCTGGTACCAAATGCAACGTTGAATGGCGGAATGTACACAATACAAAAACCGAGAATCATACCAAAAGTCAAACCAATGAAGTTCTTGGAGTTCGTGAACATGTGCTTACCGAATGGGTACTTGAATTTGGCCTTACAAGCAAACAAGTTGAATGCCTGACAAATCATAATCGACAAATAGTAGATAGATTGGGCTTGTGCCAGCGCTTCAACTTGTCGAGCGGCGTTAATGGTTGTTCCATGTACATTGATATAGTTTTTGGCTCTGGTGGTAAAGAAATTATTGTTATTCTTATTGGCAGCTGACATGATACGGGGACAATCGGCTAGAGAAATACCAAATGATGATAAGACCCAGAAATAGGCGATATGAGAAATAATGGCTTCAAGAACACCCACTTCAAGGTATGCCCAGCTGAGCAAAGGTAAATCAACCATGACTTCATCTTCAGTGGATTCGAAAGCATCTTGCCAGTGTTCTTTGGTAAATAATGACTTGAAGTTGTGCCTGAATCTTTGGAATTTAGTGATAGGAATTTCTTCCCCAGTTTCAGGATCAACTCTGGGTTGGAGTTCTCTAGATTTCAATCTGCGGAATCTTTCGACAGACTTGGGGGTGACAGGCTTACGAGGAGGTAACTTCATTAGTCCAGTTGCCGTTTCAGGCTTATCCCAGGCAAATGAAAGGGCAGCAAACAATTCGAAACCTAAATCAACTACTAAAATCAAGATGGAACTTAATGGAAGTGGAATGGGAACAATGACATATAATAATTGGGGAATAACTTCAGGAATGGAGTGAGTGACAGTGTATTGAATACTCTTCTTCAAATTAGCGAAAATCAAACGACCTTCTTCAATACCTCTTACAGTTGTGGCGAAATTATCATCAAGTAAAATCATAGCAGCGGCTTCTTTAGATACATCAGAGCCAGATTCGTTCATAGAAATACCCAAGTCAGCTTTCTTCAATGCAGGAGAATCATTCACACCATCACCAGTCACACCAACAATGTGACCCATAGATTGGGCTCTTTTGACAATCTGAAGTTTGTGTTTAGGAGAAGTACGGGCGAAAATGATTTCTTCCTTGGAGAAGATAATGTCCCAATCTTTTTCAGTGAGAGAATCAATCTTTTCACCATGAATTACAATTGCATTGTATTCATCTTCCTTGATGCTTTCGATAGGTCTCCCAGTTTCCTTGGCAACCATTTCCTTAGTTTTTGACAACATTAAATTGATCTTACGTCCAATAGCTTCAGCAGTAAGAGGGTGATCACCAGTAACCATCATAACCTTGACACCAGCGGTACGACATTTACCTATAGCTTCACGTACACCATGCTTGGGAGGATCTTCCAAACTGACTAAACCAACAAAGGTTAAGTTTTCAGAAGGGTAGTTCTTGTCTTTCTTAGAGAATTCATAATTTTCAGGGTACTGATCGCGAGGGAGCCAAAGCTGAGCGAAAGCCAACACACGGTGACCTTGACTAGCCATATATTCATAAGTTTCCATGAATTTGGCTTTGTGATCCTCTGTTAAATTTTCGATTTGTCCATTAATTAAAATAGTTGAGCAAAGACGCAAAACTCTCTCAGGAGCTCCCTTTAGGAGTAGAGTCAGATCACCTTCAGGGTTAGGAAGCTTATTAATACTAAGAGCCCATTTGTTGTCCGAATTGAAAGGAATTTCAAAGACTTTGGGATAAGTGTTTCCTACATTATCAAAATCTTCCAAGTTGGCGCCCGCAAATCTGATTAAACCTGATTCAGTAGCATCTCCGACGATTTCACGCTTGTCAACTGGTACGTCAGTACGGTCGAACTTGACTTTGGTATTCAGACTGGCATTCAACATGATCTCTTTGATTCCTGGAGAATCAATAGACACTGGATTATCAGCTTGTCCAAGATTACGGAGGGAAGAGTACATATTCAAACTACTCCAGATTCTCGTGACTGTCATTTGGTTGCGGGTCAAAGTACCAGTTTTATCGGTGGCTAATAATGTAATAGCACCAAGTGTTTCGACACCTTGAAGATGTTTAACCAAGACATTTTCCTTTGCCATTTTCTTCGCAGCAAGTGTCAATAACATAGTCACTGTAGCTGGTAAACCTTCAGGTACCCAAGCCACGAAAACACCGATGGAGAAATTGAGCGTGTTATTAATATTTTTATACACGACCAAACTGATTACGAAGAATATAATAGCTGTGATGAAAGCAATACTAGCAATAATCTTAACGAAATGATCGATTTCAACCGAGAGGGGACTCTTTTGCTTCTCTTCACCTTGCGTCATACCAGCAATTTGACCCAAAAATGTATTGTCACCAGTACGAATAACAATACCATAAGCTTCACCGGAAACTGCTAAGGTACCGTTGAATGCCAAATTGGTAGCTTCTAAAAAGTTCTTTTGATCGTTTTGTACTAAACGCTCTTGAGGTTCTGATTCTCCTGTTAATGAAGAATTATCTACCTTCATATCCGAAACATAGAATAAAAACAGATCCGCTGGAATTTTGTCTCCCATACGCACCAATACAACGTCTCCAGGGACGAGATCGGCAGCGGGTATTTGAGAAAGAGCACCTTCACGCACACAGCGACACTGCTGAGGAATCATATTCATGAAAGATTCCAAAGCTGCAGCGGTTTTCAGGAGCTGGACAAATTCGATAATTGCATTAAGCACTGCAACACCTATGAGAATACCTCCCAAGTAGCTGTTAGCAGCATTGTTGACAGGATCGATACCATAGAGAATATAGGTTAAAATACCGGCCAAGATTAAAAGCAAGTTAAATAAAGCAGTCAAACATTCGAGAAAAAGGATAATGGGATGCTTCTTTTTGGGTGGTGTTAATACGTTGGGACCATACTGTTCTTTGAGCTGAGCAGCGACTGCTTTGGTTAAACCACCCGACGTATCAGGGTGAGCAGTATCAACGGTAGTATTGTAGCGCTTACACACCTCGGGTATCTCGAGGGAATGTTCATCTATTGGAGTAACTCCAGACTTTTTCTTTTCAGACATTAAAGTTTATGAATAAATTAGTTGGTAAGAATAAAAACAGAGAATACGAAATAAGGGAAATCTGGGCTTATTAAAGTGACCAAATTAGTCCAATTCCAAAAATGCAATGATTTCACTGAATGAGATTAATTATTATATTACTGATGAAATTAAGTCAGGAGTCAATTGATATATGATTGAGAATGCTATTCAAATGAAAAAAAATGGGCAATTGAACTGAATTCCAATAGCTTTGCAGGTGAGGATGAGTCAACAGTTTATATAATTGAACAGATTGAACCTTGATGTACAAACAAGGATCATCAAATTAATTTTATACCATTTGAATTAACCCCTATAACTCCACCCAAGCGTTTAACCAAAAGTATTATGCCTAATTGAAACTTATTTATTTATTAAGGATCCATTAAATTAAAATACTCTTGAATAATTGATTCTTATTTGATTTATCATTTTGTCTTCAAACAAATAGTCCGTTCCCTTAGACTCTTTCACGCTAAAATCCAGCGATTCAGGTTCACATTCAAAGAATTTTGGTCAATCGGAATCATTGTCTATTCAACTATAAAAAATGTATGTATATCATATACACGAAAATCAATTGATTAGTTTCACATTCAATTAATACATATTTTAAGCTGAATATCAACATTTATTTTACTAAATAAATTTAATCAGTATTGAGTATCAGAAACTATAATTTTTCAATCTTAACAAATTAAGCTTATTGCTTAATGAATGGAATTTATTAGAGCATCAATCAGATATAATTTTGATTAAATTGAATATTATCGAAATAATACAAAATAATTGAAAATCAATATTTTATTAATTATTATAATTGAATAAAGATTAAATATTATTGGTTAATTCAACAATTATCATAATGAATTTTATTACTCCTTATAAGAGATCCAATTATAATGATTAATGCAGTTATTGAGCTATAGCTCGAGATGAAATGAAATCATCAGCTTAGAATATTTATCAACAAAGAAGGGATTACAATAGGAGTTGGTTAAATATATTAAATCATTTAGTTTATTACAAGATTAATTGATAATTTTTGAAAAATTTTGATCAATTTTATTATATTAATCAGAAAATTAATATGAAATGAAAGAATACTACCCAAAGGTGATACATTTAAAAATTATAATAATTTTATATTAATATTAATATTAATAATATTATTATGTTGAAATTTATCTTTGATATTATTTTTTGTTTTACCAAGCATGCAATAAGATATTTTTATATTTTAAATAAAGTCTATTTTAATAGATACGATGCATATTGTAAGGAAAATTAAAATAATAACAAAAAGCGTGGTATTATTACATTAATTTAATATATCAATGAAATATACTCAATTGTTCAATACTTTATATGCATTACTATAGTAAAATAAAGCTTCAGTTTTGGATAAAACAATTTTCCATTGCATTAGTGTTACAATTAATTCTCAATTTTTCTAATTAAAATTCAAACAAAATTGATAAATTTTTTGACTTGCATTATATGGGTTAACTTTATTTTTGAAATTTTTTAGTCTTAGTTTGAAATTTATTTATTTAAAAGACTGAATATTAAAATTGATTTTGATATACATTTTCTTAATATAATAGCAATTGGTAAACATCAAAAAATACTAATTGTATAATGATAAATAATTCAACATTAAAAACTTATTATTATGATATAATTTTTATTTAATTTTATTATATTTTATTATTTCTAATTTTAGATATGAAAATTAAATTATAACTATCAAAAAATATATAATAATAATAGAAACAATAAAGCTTATAAAATTTTAAATAAATTATATATCAATAATCCAATTATAAAACGTGTTCAACATGTAGCATATTTTAATATATAATATATACCATTTGTTTATATATTATTATTTTATTGTATCATAAAAAATCCGTTGAGTATTTGAAACTAAATATTTAAAGTTACTCTATAAGGATAATTTTGCCTCTAATATTAAACAATATTTTTCTAACAATCAAATTGAATTTAGAGAAAAAAATAAATTTTGTAACAGTTATATAATTCAAAATGATTGATATATTTTATACGATTATATAGTATAATAGTAATATTCTTTTGTATTATATCAAACTTTAAAACTAAGTTTTTGAATATGCATGTCTAGTTTAAAGTCTAGACTCCAATTTGATTTAGTTTTTTGGATTCATTATTTAATCAAGGAGTATTTTAATGCAGAATCAGAGATATGATGAATAATTGTATAAATTGGACAATTAGGTACTAAATATGCAATCAATTTAAGCATATTTCAAAACATCTTACGTTATAATATGCAGAAATATAAATGTTTAATATTATAATTTTGTAAAACAAAGCAACAATGATTTGTGATAATAAAAAAGATAAGGTATTAGTTATAACAAATTATAGAAATATAAACAAGTTAAAATAATGCAAAATGATAAACTCATGTCGTCATCTTGTAGATGTGACATTTTATTAAGATTCAACACAACTAGTAAAAATTCAAATATTA
The DNA here is from genome assembly GCA_000697335.1 of Conidiobolus incongruus B7586. Classification (NCBI taxonomy): domain Eukaryota; kingdom Fungi; phylum Entomophthoromycota; class Entomophthoromycetes; order Entomophthorales; family Conidiobolaceae; genus Conidiobolus; species Conidiobolus incongruus. The sequence goes on along the minus strand of JNEM01006916.1, from coordinate 2,685 downwards.
TTAAAGCGATCTATAAATTGAATATAATCAAACAAGTGATATATACGTCACATTCATACCTACAATAATCTCTAACTTCAAAATTCTAGATTAATATAATCGATACAAAAACTTGCATGCTGAATAAATTAATGACGTATCAAAATTTAGCGATTATGCAAAAAACCAAGAACATATATATAGAAATATGGGGAAATATAACAATTTTAGAATTTTCAACAATATTCAATTTATTTGATCCGTAATTAAAATTTTGAATCATTTTTCCCTACATAATTTTTCAAATAGTAGTCTTAATCAATTTAATGAATATAAAACAATGGATTGAATACTCTCTACTTAAAAAACCTTAAGGTAATGACAAAAAATATTTTGAAATTATAAATATTAATATCGTGAATATTAATACGATTGATGATAACAAAGCTAATATTATTTATATTAAAATACCGCTGTAAATATATTTGATCAATTTAAGTAATTCAATTAGTATTAATTATTAATATGGAGATAAAATTGTATTTTCATAATAAAGCTAAACCTTCCCATCGGTATTATGTCTAGAAATGAACTATACTATAGTATTGATGATATTTAATCGAATACATAGATTTGGTTAATATTTTACCGTCCAAACAATAATATTTAATTTCGCAGGCATACTTAATATTTCAAAACAATATAAATTAATATTTTATACTAAATTTAACTGCATTGATTTATTTTTTCCTATAACACATTTAACTTGTTTTAAATTATTATTTTTATTGATAAAAGAAAATTTGTTTGAATTTGTCAAATAGTATAATTTAACCTTATTTAGTAATTAGATGCATTTTTAATTGTTTTTTTAGATGTAGTTATATTGATAAGAAAATATAAATCATATGATAAAAATAAAATTTAAAATTAAAAAAATTATTTTATATATAATATTATTATTAATAATAAACTATTTTTAATATTTATATTTGGTTGGTAAAGATATAATATTAAAAAAGAATAAATTTCAAGATAAATTAAGAATTGATACAAATTAATATTGAGTATATTTTGAATCAAATTAAGAAATAAATATATTATTCAATATTTGAGTATTCCAAAAAATTTTATCAACACCTTGAAAAATATACTTTTGAGTGACGATATAATTATAATTGTATAATATTATATCAATCATCATTAATTCTAAAATAAAATAATTTAATATATTTAAAATTAAGTCGTATTCACTTTGATACTTATAATCAAATAAATCATTGTATAAATTTACAATTTTGAAATATATGCCCTTTATTTAGAATTTTTTGATGATTACCTTATATTAAGTTATTCTCAACCAATAATATATTTTAAATTTATTTTATATTAGTTTGATATATTATTTTAATAAAATTCATTAATTAATCTATTTTTGCAAATAAAAATTCTATAAAATTTTATTAATCAATTTTCAAATATTATTTTATATAATTTATTGGTATAATACTTGATAAAATATAAAATAAATTATAATTATATTTTGATCCATAATATTATAGTAGTAAATTTGTAATTGATGTTAATATTGAAAAAATTATAGTAATTAATTCTTAATATTAATAATATTTATTACAGATTAATATAGATTTTTTAAAGTATAAAATGATTCAACTACTTATAGATTTTTATTTTTATAAATTTAGCTTTGAATATATACATATATATATATATATATTAAAACTATAAAGTTATAAAAATAAAGTTTAAAATTTAATTTTTAACTTAATATTTTAATTTTTCATAAGTGATATAAAATATCTTATATTAAAATATATTTCAATATTGATTTGTATAAATTTTTGATATTGCTTTATTATTAATTTCAAAAAGTTTATGTTAAAATATTATAATTTAAAATGCTAATGTTTTTTGGATTAAATTAATATTAATTCAAATATAATATGAATATTTTGAATGATATTATAATAAAATTAAGTGACAAAACCAACATAAAGTAGAGGAAGACTTAAATTAATAGTGACATAATCAATTTGATATACCATTGAGTTTATTTAAGATATGAAATAAATTGGTTAATATAATTATATCAAAAATTTATTCAATCGTAACAATAAGAATATAATATTCATAAAGGTAGTCTCAAATCTTAGTAAATAATAGCGATTAGCAGGATTCAGAGAATAATAGTAAGATGTCGAGTCAATGAAGAGGAATCATGTTTATTAGCTAAATTAATGCTATTTATATAATTAAATTAACTTTGCAATTATAAATTACTTAAAAGTTAATATAAATATTGAGTTGTATATAGAAATTTAAAAAATTAGTCTCTTATTATATATTTATTCTTTTTGATAGTATTGATTAAATATTTTGTTATTTTAATAATAATAAACTTATATTTTTTGATATTTTAATAATTTAATAGGTAAATAATGAAAATATTAATAAACTATTATTTTAATTAATTAATATTTAAAACATTATTAATATAATATCAAGCTTTAAATAGTGATATATTTTGGAATGAATTTAACAAATTATAAAACAATATTTATAACAAAAAAATAAATAAAAAATCAAAATAAAATTTTATCAAAAATAATCTTTTAGTTATATTTAATATTAATTTCTAATATCAATTATATAATTAATATTAATTATAACTATAAATAAATAAAA
>JNEM01006903.1:0-11470 GCA_000697335.1 Conidiobolus incongruus B7586 | reverse complement strand
TTAATAAATTAAAATACAAAATAAATATTATATATTTTAATTAAAACTGAAAAAAATTAGATATTGCTAAATAAAGCCTATTAAAAAATAAATAATAATTAAAATTTTTAAAATAAATTATTAAAATCAATAAATCTTAAATCTTAAATCTTAAATAATAAATATATTTATAAAATATTATTGACTATTATAATATAGTATAATAAAAAACTTTAATTATTTTTAGTTTTAAAAAGAAAATCAATTAATAATATATTTTAAATTATATTTTTAAATAGAATTATTTTTAATTAATATTTTTAATATAATTTAAAATTAGTTTTTATATAATAATTATATAATAATTATATTTAAAACTATAAAAAAATTTTCTAATCAAAAATAATTTGAAAGATTATTATATTTAATATATTACCAAAATTTTAACCTATATACTTATAATTCTTTTAAAAAATTAAAAAAATTGGCTTATAAAAAATTTCTACAATTATAATTTAATTAGTTTTTAAAATATTAAATTTTATTTTTTAATAAAAGAAAAATTTTTTAATATTATATTTACTAAAATATGGCAAAAAATTATTAAAAATAAATAGGATTATTAATTTAATATTATATTATTATTTTTAAACTTTATATATTATAATATTTTTTTAATTTTAAAAAAATCTTATTAAATAAAATATGATGCAATATTAATTTTTTTATTATATATCAATTTTTTCAATTTATAAATTAATATATTTATATCACATATCTATCCAATTAATCCATATATATTTACCTTTTATGTTAGTTTACCCATAATTTACCTCTTATCCTACTTTCCCTTAAATTGATCCATTCTCATCCCAGTATAGAGGAGAGAAAATACAACAGAGATCTATTTACCTACCTATCTATCTGTCTATTCATTCATCAACCTACCCAATTACCTAGCTATAACACTAAGTCTCTATCAAAGATTTCCAATAAAACTCCATAACTATATTCTAATCCTATCACTTACCAATAATCCAACTTAATTCAATACAATTATCCTAGTTTCCAGCACTAGGATAATACAATTTACTTTTATTTAATTTGAAAAAAGTCTTATTACTTAAAATCTAAAATAATAAATTATATCTTATAAACTTAATTAAATATTAAATTTGATTTAAAAATTACAAATAAAATGATTACATATATCATTAAGTATATTTATTGAATATGATACAAAATATAATATAATATATTTATGAAATGATGGCTATTAAACAGATTCAATACAAATATTATTTAATAATTACCCGTTGAATTTTTTTATTTGATAAGAATTTTCAACTAATTATAAAATATTATAAATATATATATATATATATGAAATGTATATTTTTTATTTTATAATAACATAATCATAGATATCAATATATTTAAAATAACTAAATTATATAACATTAAAAATTAAATTTTTCATTGAAATATATATGTTATTAAATTAAATAAATACAATATCTTGAAATTTCAACTAAAAAATATAATAAGCGAAACTAAAATCTGTTTCAATTCTTATAGTGGAACACTAATCAGAATTAATGAAACAATATTCTTAGTAACTCGGTGATATATAATTAAAGCTTTCTATCTTAAAGATTCCTATGAAAATGAACTTTAGATGTAAACTTTAATTATCGTGAACTCTTGTATTGATTGAGAGGTATGATGTGATTAATCTTTATTGATAATTACTATCGCGCTTTTTTTCAATTGACCCTTAAATATCTGTAGCAAAATTCGAAAATTTTATTATATCAAAGTATAGTGATATTGTTTTGAAATATATAATAAAATTAAGCTAATTATGTTGATAAAGTGATAACAACTCGATTTATTATATATTATCATTTTATTTATTTGATATTGATTGAATAACATAAAATGTTAATGAATTTTCAAATAAGAATTTAGACTAGATATTTTAACAAATAATCATATTAAATTAAAAATAATTTTAAAAATTACGTAAAATATAATCAATAAAAAGATAATACATATCAAACAAATATTCAAACTAAAATGATATCATTTACAATATTAATTTTAAAACATTTTACATTATTTTTTTGAATAGAGTATATTATGAATTCAATTAGTGAAATGATATCATTTGTAAGATATATTTAATTGAATCATTTTATTTTCAATTTAAAATATTGATATATTGATAATTTATTTTTTAGGTATTATCCAATTAAATTATTTATTTGTGATAAAATAAAATTTTCTTTTTATTTTCTAAATTTGAATGAAATCATTATAGTTATATTAGATTATTATTTTATTAAATTTATATTTTTAATTTAATAACATTCAATTTTTTATTATTTCAGCATTCACTCTCAAGTTAAGATTATCAAGTTAAATAATTAAAAAACAATATTTTAGATAAATTTATAAAAATATTCTAATTTTGTTTATTAAAAAGTGACGTTTTAGAGCTTATTAAGTTATATGATTTGCTACAAAAGTACAAACAATAATTGTATTAATGAACGTAATAGGATGGTTATTATCCAGCTTAAAAAATGACAAGTGATAAAAGCTGTTATTGTCAGAATAGGTGGATACTCAGAATAACCAGTCAAATGTTATTATTCTATAATTTCGAATATTTTGAATGAAAATAACAAATTTTCAAATTAGTTATAGTTTTTTTAAAAATTAAATTTTGATAAGTTTATATTAGTGGTTTATTAATAATATATATTGAAACAAAATAATTACAAATTCTATAAAATATCGTGAATTGAGAATATGAGCTGATTTAAAGAATTTAAACTCAATATTGAAAAATTCAGTTCAATCAAATTTATTTCAAATATAAGTATTTTCTGTAATTTGTACAATCAGTCAAATTATCAAGAGACTGGATTTACTTAAAGTAACAAGTTTTTCTTTAGCTCATTATAAAAATTTGTTTTCTTGATCATTAATCGAGTAGTTAATAATAAGATATAAAGTGTCCCATAATGTGATATTAATGAATCAGCAAAATTTGTACAAAAATGCTTATATTCATATTTATTATTGCTTGATATTAAAAATAGATAGTTAATAAAATTAGAAATAAAAGTAATGAATAAAATAAATATATATTTCAATATCCTAATAACTATATTATTACTTATTTTTTAATTAAAATTAAATTTACAAATTTCATTTTATTTTCATATTTTAATCATTTTTTAATATAATAAATAATTCATTAAAATATTACCAATTAATATTAAAAAAGTATATTATATGCATAAAAGTTAGTATTTATTTGCTTTATCCATTATGAAATCTGATTAGTTAATATTCAATTGGTTGAGTAATATATATAATTATTTTTCAATCAATTTTGGAGTGAATATGAAAATGAAATCAAACTAAATATATTCATAATAGCAAAAAAGGATATTATAATTGAGTATTAAATAATTTTTTAATATATTCAACAATATTGGAAATAATCATTATAAAATAGATATTTTTATTTTCATAATATCTATCATGATATTTATATATTTCTATCTCTCTGGCTAGATAAAAGATCAGCCTTATATATATATATATATATATATATATATATATATATTATAATCAACATTATATTATTTGAATAAATATTATAGTTTATCGAATATTTAATTTATTTTATGAGAAATAAGAAATTTTTATATATTAGACAAGTTAAAATTTATAAATTACTATTGATTATATGATAACATTGATATACCGTTTGATATATTAAAATTGGTAAAATCATTACTTAACTATTTGTAAATATATCTGCGAATTATCATGAACTCCCTTAACTAATTAATTAATTAATTAATTAAAACTAAATGTTCAAACTTAATTCTTTTGATAACATTTACTTGAAAATTTAATCCCTTTTATAATTATTGAGATAGATTGTTTAGTTATTTTTTATAATATTCAATTATTAAGTATATAGCCTTTAGATGAAATCTTATTGATTATTGATAGATCTATTAAAAAAGTTATTACTTGAAATATGTTAAAAATTAAAAATTATATATATATATATATATGAAAATATCATTTCCTTTTGATTATTACATATAAATCTCTCAGCATTTTGACCTTTACTAATCTTTATAGATAATCTTAGGTTGAAATATTTTAACAATATTTTGATTTAATAATAATAAAAATATTGCAATTATTTCTATGATTAGATGATAAATGGTAAAAAATACTCAAGGACTTTATATTAAGAATTAATAATGACTAAATTATAGTCTATGAATAATATTCAGTTGATTTTTAAATTGAAAAAGGTTTTATTATGAAATTTTATTCAAGTTATAACCTAAATTTGCCAATTTCATAACCTTTTTTCATTAATAGAATTTTTTAATGGATGAATCTTTTTTTTGAAAATGTTGATTCTTCACTAACTATGTTTAATTATGGTTTAAGGCAAACTTTAATTTATAATTAAAATATTATAAAAATAAGCTACAGTTTTATATTAAAGGTTCACCATTTTTTCTAACCAAAAAAATGATCAAAATAATATCATTGTTGTATATATGAGTTATAAAATTAGGCATGTTCTTGTTAATAGATGATGCTTGGATATGCGCAACCTAAAATATCAGTTGTATTTTCTATTCTATAAATAAAGACTATTTATTTTGTGACAATAAAGAAAACTCTCGGAGTTTTATGTGTCTTTATAATACTATTATAATCAAATCTTGACATTTCACTTTGTCTTCAAAAATATGACCTCCAACGACGCTAATCCCACTACCAATTTAAACCATCATGAAACCTTCGGAACTGTAAACGACAGAGTTTTACAACGATCATAATAACCCTTTTAGTAATCTATTATAATTATTTTCATTATTATTTAACTGTAATTTATATGGAGAATTTATTGGTTATATTATTTGCATTGATCTTCATTCAAAACCATTGATTGAAATTATATTTACTCTAAGTGACATCAAGAGGCTTAAATTTACCTAATTAAGATGAGATTATCAATTGAGGGATAAGTATCACTTCTAAACTGGTACCTATTCACTTTATTCTATCTATAATCAATAATAATCAAATTTACATAAATATAATTGGCTAATAGGATTACCTAATATTCAAAAATTTAAATGAAAATAATCAATATTGAAATAAATTACATTTAATAATAATAAGTTTTAATGGATATTGATGGGAGGCTTATATTTGGATATAAATTTTGATAGCAATTGAAAATATTATTATTGTCACCAAACGAGTGACTGACCGACATTAAGTTTTCTCTCGTCCCTCGAATAAGTGGCTATACTATTGAGTGAGTATCCCTGCTTGGTTCCCAACAGCCACTAGCACGAGTTCATCTAACCCCTTCAAGAACGAATCCGCTAAGTACTATAAAAACTTATATAAGTTCATTAATAAAATATAACAAATTGGTTAATATCAAATTAGGCAACCAATTGTTGTTCGATTCATTTAATTTGAAACGTATTTATTTTAGTTAAGTTGATCTGGATACAATGTCCGACTTAGCTCTAGTAGATCCTAGAGTAACCCCATACGATGAAGCGGTCAGAGTTCGTTTGGCTACTCAGCTTGTAGCTGCTGCTCCTTATATGGTGGGAAGGGTGCTCGCCTATTTGGAGACTCCATTGGTCAAATGGGCAGTGGAGATAGGACTGCTGTTGCTACTCGAGGCAAGAATTATTAAAAATTTTATTACAAGTTAATTTTTTTAAAACTTTCTAATATCTAATAATCATAAAAAAAGTTTTTTCTAAATAATTAAAAATTATAATTAATAGGTATTAATATTTAATAAATCAGATTTATTAATTTTAATTATCCAATATTTCTAATAATAAAATATAATTGATTTTATTACTAACTAATAATTACTTATATAATAAAATAAAAATAATTTTTTGTATAATAATCCAGATTATTCGAATTGATTTAATAAAAATAAAAATTTAATGAAAATTTACTTTTATTAGAATAACTCAAAAAAATTTATTTTATAATAATTATTATTATCATTTATAATGATGTAAAAATTAAATTATAATTTAAAATATTCTGAAATTATATTAAAAATTTTAAATTTAATTTAATAAATATATTAATTATTAAATATTTATAGATAATTAATTTATTATTTATTTAAAATTATTCTCAAATAAAATTTCAAAATAAAAATTTAAATCATTAATATTACTATAATCGGAGTGGTTCCGAACTGCCTTTTGATTCATAATAATCAAAATCAGTAGTACTAATTTAGTAAAGACCTACATCAATAATTATTTAATAATAAATGGTATGGGTTGATAATCCAAATAAAATCGCAAATCAATCAATGAAATTAATTAAATGTAATTAAAATCTTCTCTTTTTGGAAGTCACTCCTATATAAACTAGCAAATCAACCTGAATATTCTTCATTTTTTTGAATACAACAACCTTGAATTTACATTCTAAACATTCTTATCTTGCTTATTGGTGGATCAAAGTTCAATTTGATACTTGGGATTTCATTTTAAAATTCATATATAAATCACTCTACTCTCAGTTTCATTAGCCAGTTTTTTATGTTTTTTATTTTAAATTTATTTATTTACTTTTGAATTTATTTCCAATATATCATGAATAGAATGAGTAGCAACGTACAACAGTTGGATTCATTTCTTAAGCAATGTATGAAGGACAGATTCCCTCTGGATGAGTTTAAATGTTATTTGGATAAAGTGGAGAAAAACGGCGAGAATTTGGAATTTTATTTATGGTATCAAGATTATAAGCTGGTGCATGATTTTGTGGTTTCTAAACTTATTAATTATAAATCGGGGTGGGGTCAAATAGCCAGCCAGTGGGACACAGCATCGATAACAAACTCCATTGCTGAAGATTCTGGAACTCCACAAGTGACAACTTTATCTAATGATGCTCCAAATGATGCTGATGATAAGCCAAAGGAAGATGCTAAACCAGCTGTATTAGATGAATTGGAGCTATTTTATGGAAAATCACTGCCCACTCTGGATGACTTAGATCCCTCTTCTAGTTCTCGACCCTCCATGCAGATTGATGATGATCCTACTCTAGTGAATGATGTAACTCCTTGGGAGATTAACGATGCTGTCCCTTGGGATGCTCCAATGAAAGGCGAAGGCGAAGATTGTTCACTGGCTAATGTAGCTGAAAAGCTTCAGAAGATGAGATATAAGTGTGACAGTATAACGTTTACAATACCTCCAGATGCTCCATTCCGAAAAGAAGTTAACTGGGCCATTCATCATTTCTTCATGCATAAATCGGATAAACAACTTAATTTACCTCAATCCTTGAGGGAGGAGCTTAGGGATCGACTAGCAGAATCCACAGATCCAGCCATCTTTGAAAAAATAGTTGATCACATTTATTTGGCTCTCAGATGGCAATCTTTCCCCTCATTTTTACAATACAAGAAAAAGTCTTGTTGCTCAAAGAAGCAAAATATTCTAGCAGCATGCAAATCTTTGTTTAAACGGAAGGAACATACTCTTGCACACCAGATCTAATCACTCAATTAATAAATTGTTCTTGAATAAATTGAATATATAGGTGAATAAAATTCAATAACCTAAATAATTTATGATGTATATATTATTCAGTTTTTATTATTTTTATTATTTTTATTTCATTACTAGAAACAATTCTTAATATGATTTACTTGTTTTAGAAGTAGTAGTACTTCAATTTGAGGTTTTATTTATAATAAACATGAATGGAAATACACGCTATAAAAATTTGAATAGTTATCTTTGAATATTATAAAAGTAGTATAATAAGAACAAATTTTAATAATATTTTAAATCTTTTTATTTTAATTATTTTCTTTAAGATATAAAATGACTTTGAGTATTTGATTTATTAATTACTCATATATTAGTTGAAAATAGATGTTAGTCAAATTACTTAATTTATTAATTGTAAAAGTCAATATTAATTATTATTGTGAAAAGAACATTAAATTGTATTGTCTAAAAATTTATCATTACACCAATTTTTTATTTAAAAAAAATTTTTGAAAATATTTTAAAATGATTAAAATAACGCATATTTATTCGAGTGCTTATTTAATATCTTTTTTTTACTTTGTAAAAAAGAATTAAGAAAATTCTAAATTTAATATTACTTAAAATATTTGACCAAAAAAATCCTTTGAATAAGATTATTGGTTAATTGGATTTGTGTTCCAAATTTTGTAGGGTATTGTTATATTTGGGATTTATAGTTGATTTTAACTTTTTGATACTGAGTTCAATCTTTATATTCTTTTACTATATTTAATATTTAATAACAATTGTAGAAATTTAGTACTTAATAATTATTCATGTGAGAGTTAAAATTTACTTCATAATCGAAACAGTTTGAAATATTTAATACTAAATAAATATAATTCAATTTCGATTGTATAATATATGTGAATGAAAATAGTAATGACTTTATCAACCTAAAGTGCTCAATAATAACGATAAAAAACTTGAATAAGTGAAATTTTAATGGGTTAATATATAAATAATCAAATTGTTAGCTATTGGTAGCCATTTTTATCTAACACACATTTTATCATATTTTATTTTTAATCAAGTCTAATAGGCTCTAATTTAATCAACATCAAATTATATATTTGATAATAGATTCTTGTTCTTATTAAATTATATCGTATTCAATTATTTTCAGTAATATTATTTTCTCTACTAGATACTTATATAATTTATTATATAAAACATTTCAATTTTTAAAATTTATTAAATTTAAATAAATTGTCTACTAAATTTATTCAAGTTTGGAAAAGAATTTGAATCAAATATATTTCAATTATTATGGTTATTCTCAAAAAATATTTAAATGAATAATTCAAATAGTAGTTATATTTTGATTGAATATAATAATTTTATAAACTTTACATATCATTAATATTTGATTTAATCCATATAGTTTGATTAATGCAACTATATTAAAATTATAATTTTTTTATAAAATATTACTCTGTATTTTAAATAATGGAAATTTTTTGTGATTAAAAATAAATAAATATTTTGATATATGATAGATAAAAATAAATATATAATATATATTTAATAATTTCTTTTATTTTTAATTACTTTTTACTATACTTTTAACAAATTTCTAATATTTAAAAAATAGTTCTTTTTATTAAAAACTAAAATTTGATATTTTACAAACTAATTAAATTTTCTTTAATAATTAAAAGTTTAATAGTTAAAGTTAGTTATTTAAATTTTAATAGGTTTTAGATAGTTTTTTTTACCTTTAAAATAATTTATCTAAAAATAATTAATTAATTTAGATAATATTTTATTACCAAAAGCTGCTTGTAAATTTTAAATAATTTTAGAGGGTTTATAATTAAGTTTTAGTAATATCAAAATAAAAATCTTTTGATAATTATTATTTGGTTTAAATATAATTAAATTAAATAATTAATTTTAAAAAGTTAATTTTTTTAATCAAAAAAATATAATATATATATAAAATTTAATAATATATAATCTCCTATTTATTTTATATATATCTATTTATTTAGAATTAATAATATACTTGAAAAATCAGAAATTAAAAAATTTCTCACTGTTTTAAATTTAAGGTAATATATTTATATTAAAAAATATATTATTTATCTTAAACTTAAATAATTCCTCAAATAAAATATTATATCAGATTATATAATCATCTAATAGACCAATATTTAATTCATATGATATATAAAAAAAATACCCTATTTTATAATTAAATTGATATTAAATACACTAGCCTGCAAAAATAAGTTATAAAATAAAAATCACTTATATATTTACCTTTAACTTAAATAATTCTTAACTATATTAATTTAAATTAAAATATATAATTAAAATATATCACTTGATTATAATAGGTTTTATTTAATTATATTTAATATATTATTGGTTAATATATCAAATCTTAAATTTTAAATAGGGTGAGTTATAAATTTACAAGTTTAAAAGTTAAAAAGGTATATAAAACAAAAATTACTTAAATCTTTTTTTTATTAAATTATATATATATATATATATATATACTAATATTATTATTGTAAATTATTATTTTAAATAATATTAGTATTAAAATACCTAAATACCTTTTTAAAAAAATTCACTTATATATTAATTAACTTTATGGTAAAGATAAATCAACTTATAAGATTGCTGGAATTACTAGTGTTAGTTAGTTTATTATAGCTAAAGCTATTAAAAATTATAATAAGGATATATCTAAACTTAAACTTAAGTGTATTAAGATTATAGATAAATATGATAAAAAGTATATTTATAGGTTAATTAATATAAGTAAATATAATATTATTATAAAAGTATAGAAAGAATTATAAAACTATATAGGAATATTAGTTAGTACTAATACTATTATATATATTTTATATTATAATAAACTTTGCTTACACTTCAAAAAAAATACCTTTAACTAAAAAAGTCCCACTATAAAATTAAACAAGAGTTTAAATATCATCATTAAATTTAAACTAAAACTAATTAAAGTAAGGTTATTTAGTTTAGTGAAACAAAAATATACTTTAGTAGATCTAATAGAAAAGCTAAATATTTTAGAAATAACAAAAAATTATTTTATAACCATTATGTTATTTTAACCTAAAAATATAATGATAAGTTAATTATAGTTTAAGATTATATATTATCTTCTAGTGTAAGGTATCTTTGTAAAGTTAATGGGGGAATTAATGTTAAAATATATTAAAATATTCTAAATAATAGATTAAAAAAAACTATTGAATGATATAGGTTAAATAAATCAAATATTGTTTTCTAATAAGATAATAACTTTTGTTATATTGCTATTTCTACTACCAAATAGTTTAAAAATAATAAAATAATAGTTATAAAGTGGCTTTTTCAATCCCCTAACTTTAATCTAATTAGACACCTTTAGTATCAGTTAAAAAAATAGTTAAAGCTTTCTTATTAGCAAAAAATTTAAATTAGCTTTAAGAATATATTTAAGAAGCTTAGAACAAAATTAATCTTTTTTAATATAAGAAGTTAGTTGACTCTATACCTTATAAACTTAAAGAAGTTAAGAAAACAAAAGATAGATTTACTAAGTTTTAATTTTCTTTCTATAACCAAAACTCATAAATTTATAACTTATCTTAAATAAAATTTGAATTTTAATATATTAACTTAAAGTTAATATAATTAGATTAAATATACTTAATTATAAATGAATAATATAAGTTTATTATATGTTTTAATTTAAATTAATTTGATTAAGAATAAATTGAGTTATTGATAATAATATATATAATTATAATTTTATGACTTATTTTTGTGGGCTAGTGTATATTATTTAAAATATAAAAAAATTTTTA
>JNEM01006902.1:0-14344 GCA_000697335.1 Conidiobolus incongruus B7586 | reverse complement strand
ACAATTAATTTAATTATATAAGTATAAATTAATCATATAATTTATAGTTAATTGGATTATATGAAAGTGTATATAAGAATTTAAAGAACTAGTTTCTTAACAATTTTTATTATTTCTTATCTTTTATATTATTTTTAAAACTAAAAATATAGTTTACTAATATTATAGTATATTAATATTATTTAATATAAATCTTAATATATTAGTGACTTATCTTAATTTAAAGATTAATTAAACTTTGTTTATATTTACATACTATATTCTATATTACCTTATTATATTCTATGTCATATTATTTTAATATTAATTTTTTTTATATTATATCAGTATTTTATCACTATATATATATATTATAAATTTATTATTAAATTCTAATTAGATATAATATTAACTAACCCTTTATATAAAACTTTATTAAAGGGATATTGGTGAGTATTAGCAATTTGTTAAGAATCTCATTATTTAATTATTTAATTACCTTGAATTATCAGAGTAGTTAAGTTAATAAAATAATTTTTAATTATTTAAAAATATTTATATAAATAAATAAAATCTCCTATACTTTAAAGACTAATAATTATATTTTAAAAGTTAAAATGTAATTTAATATACTTTGAAATTTAAACATCTTATATCATAATATTATATATAATTAGTTGGCTTAGTATCAAAATATTTATGAGCAATGGTCATATTAACTCTGTAATTGGTTATTTTAGTTAACCATTTCCTTATTTGGATGTGAAAGTAATTAAGAGAATCAATAAGTTTTGTAAAGAATAATCATAATTAGATAATTAATAGTAATATCATATAATAAATTATTTATTCATTATGTATGCCATAAAGCTCATTTAAATAGTTGATTCAGTGAATGATATACTAACAAAGAGTATTCTTTAATTATAAGTTTATAGAGCCAGCTTAAATTAGTAATAATATTGGTTAATTAACAAACCAATATGGACAGTTAATTTTGAAATACAATAATTATGAAACATTATTTAATAATCAAAAAATTTTGAGTGATAATGAATGAAAATCTTTAACATGTAGAGTAATCTTATTCAATACAACTTTATTTAGATTATATAGGCTTATAGTTGAAAAAAATCATTTAGATTTAGTGCTTTGACTTGGGTTTGGAGTTCTAATAGCGATAACATAGTTCAATCTAGACCAAGGATAATTGATGTATTCAGTACCGGTTTCGAATCTCCATCCAGGTGTATCAATTTCTTTGATAAACTCCATCAATTCCTCATTGGTCCTGATACGAAGACAAGAGATTGTGCCATCCCAGATCCATGTAAATAATAGAACAGGGAAGATGTATAAAGTAATAATCATCATGGGGTTATGACGGATATAAAAAGGAATGATAAAGAGTGGAAACAGGAGACCCATAATAAATAGCACATTAACTAATCCCATGATCCTTCTCTCGATAACTTCTACAATTCTATAGTCAAAGTTGGTCAAAAAATTAAAAACTAAAATGATTTTTGATCACTTACGCAAATCCATCCGAGTTCGCGAATGAGTTACTTAGTATCTTTCTGACAGATTCATCAGTAAAGTGGTGGTAACATGCGTAAAATGTTTGGAAAACTCTATCAGCTTGGGGAAACTCAAAAGGCTTGGTGATATCAATGGGCTCTTCAATATAACTCAGGTAAGGATTTTCGGAGCACACTTTCTTCCAGGTTTCAATATTTGGGTACAGATCTGAGAGATAGAATTTAATAGGCTTATTTAATTTGTCTTTGAGTAAAGCATTCACATGTCTGGAGATAATGGGATTAGGTCCAGATCCTCCAGAGCACATATCCATTACTGCTATCTCTTCGTCAGGGTACATTTCGGCCAAGTTGGAGATGGCTCTACTGATTGGCTCAGAGGCAACTCGATAAGCAGGTCGAATCCAGCGTTTAATTTCAGGATATTTATCAGTAACGGATTTGGGCAATTCCATAGTCCAAAATATAAGTAACATGAAGGTTATTTGATGTTTCAACATATCTGGATACCAATCCAAATCATGTAACTCGAAAAGATGAATTCTGGGCCACTTGAGTTTCAACATTTGGGTTATATTTTATTGTTCAGATACCATTATTTTTAATAATTTGAATGAGCAATGGTGAAATATCCACTATTTATATTATTAGACGATTGTGTACTTTTGAAACTCAATTTTCGGTAAAATGCTAAAAGCATTAAAATAATTAAAATCAATTATTAATAGAGTTTTGTGCCTGATTTTAATAGGATAAATACAATCAAAAATAATAGTCATACATCCTACCTCTAATGTTGATTAATAGGATTCACATTAATATTTTAAAAACATTTTGCCGAATATTCGTTCAGGTAATATTATTAATAATATTTTTGAATAATGTCAAAATATATATTCAAGCATTAAATATTGACTAGAAAGTGCAACAATTTTCAACTTAATTATACATCTCGAGAAATGGTCTTTTCGACATTATGATTTGTTGAAACAATGATGTTAGTTCATTTATAAAATTGTGTTTTTTATATAACAATCCTATCAAATTCAATAGATTTTAAAAAATCAATTCATTTATTCTTTCAACTATTTTCTTTAATATATATTTCATTTTAATTTATTAATATTAAGCATCTTTGTTATGTAAATTATGAATCAAAATTGGTAAAAATAGCGAAGAAATCGATATTTTACTATCCTTTCGTCCAAAAAGTAAATTCGCATATTAAAATCAAATACAATTTGGTAAATCACAATTGTTTTAATATCATTTTAATTTTTCTATAAGGATCATATATAATTTACATACTCATGATGTTATATATATAATATAGCTTTCTTGACAAAAGTCTATATAAACCATTATGAATTTAAATTATATATTTTTAAATTTTATCACAGTTCAAAAAAAGTATTTATTAAAATATCATACTGTGAAAAGCATTTTATATCAACTGTTCACAAAAACCTACAAGTAGCAAAAGGATTTCAAATAAAAGCTGGAAGGACTGATTTAGAGGACTTACCCTGTCCAAGCAATGCTAAATACATAACTAACCAAAGAAATGCAAATAAAATTAAGAAATATTTTCAGTATCACTTGAATGCTTCAGCAAAAAACTACCACAGTCTTTACATTTTAATATTAAATCTTTTATTATTTTATTAAAATGACATTTTTCAAATTATTTTAAAAAATTAAAATTATGATAAGTTGATATTTTTATTAAATATCAAATTGATAATGCAAGAAATATAACTGATATGAATCGATATTAATAATATAAATTATTTTTAGAAAAAATATTATAATAAAATAATTGCGGATCCTAATAAATATTGAAATATTAAGAAATAATTATTATTATTTTGAAAAATTGAACTCGTTATAAATACTAAAGTAAATATTAATTAAAAATTTGTTATTGAATATTAATATCAATAAGGTATTATTGCAATTATTATCATTTTTGGTAAATTTAGAAGCAAAATATATTTTTAATGCTTGATAACTAATACGATAAATCAATTGAAGGAAAATATAATTGAGGCCTTATTCTTCATATTATAAAGATCAAATACATAAACTAAACTTATGAATAAATTACTTATTAAAGATAACTACTTATTATCTCATCCTTCATACTCACGACATAAAAATCCTTGTTCATTAAATTAATTTGATAATAAAAATTTAAGTAAAAAATTAAGCTGTGATTTAATTTTACATATTATAAAGTTAGAATTTTGAAAATAAAATGCAATTTAGAGAGAGATTATGCAGCTATTATGTATTTCAAATTATTATTATAAGAGAGAGTTAATAATTAAAGTGATATTATTCTAGTTTATTGTATTTATTAATAAAAAATTTATAATTAATCCAATTCTTTTAAACCATTGTATGTTATATATTTGACTAATTAAAATACTATATTATTAAAAAATTAAGTTATATATTAATTAAAATTGGCTAAGTCAATTTTGAAATAATAAATTGTGTAAATGAAATTAAAATAATGAATTTTAAATTTTTATTATGATAGCCAAAACTCATTGGATTAATATATTATATTTGAGAAAAATATCTAATTTATCGTTTAGTATTTGGTTTAATTTATCATTTTACTATCCAAATTAAAATAAGAATTTGAATAAATATATTATATATTAACATTTTCATCTATATAGTTATACTATATAAGGAATTTTCTCAATATTAACCTATATTTACAGTTTTCAATTCTGTTTCTTATTTATATTAAATATTTCGTAATATTAACCAATAATAATAACAAATCAATCGATAATTTAATTTAATAATATTAAGGGTATTAGATATTTTAAACTAATTGTAAAACTCAATTCAAACTATGAATAAACTTTTATGATCTTATTTAACCAATTCTGATTTTTTTTTCATTTTATTATTTAATATGATATACATGATATAGTGTATAATTGTTAAATTTATTTCAAAATTATACAAACTCATAATGGGAAAAAATTCAAAATTTACATGAATATGCGGTTGAAATAATTTATATTTTGTTAATTTGATATTGATAAGCTTTATGATATGAAACGAATTTATGTGAATTTTGGATGAACTTAAATAATATTTAATAATGTTTTGAAAAATTGGAATTAAATATTTTATCTAAGTTTTCCAAATTATATATTAGCTAATATCATAGAGTTTTTACTACCATTTAAAATTTATTTTGATATTATTAATATTCAAACCTTAAAAACTATTATTTATAACTATATAAAAAAGCATAAGTGTATTTTGAAAGTTACAAAAGTCAAGTATAATTTTAAAATTAATGATATTATTAAGTGATCCAAATACATATATATTTGATTTTTATATCTACAGTTTATTCAAACTGATATTTATATACTGCAAGGCTTCTGGAAAGTAGTCTTGCAATAAAGATCACGTGAGCTCGATGAAACGGGCCAAAGAAGGCTAACTAGATACTTTAGAGGAGTTTTATTAAAATAGCAAGATCTAGGGCTTGGCCCTGATCGAAGTGATCCCCCAGCAAATATCTGTCCAGTGACTATTTTATAGTGTGGTTGATCCTTGGCCAATGTGTTGAGGCTCCAGCTTCTGCTATAGTCTGGAATTTTCCATTGTGCAAGGGTTGTTCCTGATATTTGTGAGTGGATTACATCTGGAATCTTGACGGACGGTTAAAATTGTAAGGCGAGCGGACCTCCCGATCCGCGACAATACTTAGAGTCAAATTACTTAATTTGATAAATATTGCTAAAATATTGCATTTTTTAATTGATATATAATTTCATTGTAATCACCAATAAATGATGATTAAGATAATAATATCAAAAGCAAATAGAATATTCTTATTCAATATAATATTTAGAATTTTACAAGATGATTGATATTATATATAAATTATAAAAATAGTTTTCACTATCATTACTTATCATATTACGTTTTAAAACAATAAATATACTATATAATATGTCTTGTATTTATATATTATATAAATTTAATCAATTATATTTAGTATGGACTTGATTTTATATAATTGACTCTTGTCAGATTAAGTATATTTTATAATTAGCACTTTATCAGCTTGGGTAAACTCGAAAGGCTTGGTGATATCAATGGGCTCTTCAATATAACTCAGGTAAGGATTTTCGGAGCACACTTTCTTCCAGGTTTCAATATTTGGGTACAGATCTGAGAGATAGAATTTAATAGGCTTGTTTAATTTGTCTTTGAGTAAAGCATTCACATGTCTGGAGATAATGGGATTAGGTCCAGATCCTCCAGAGCACATATCCATTACTGCTATCTCTTCGTCAGGGTACATTTCGGCCAAGTTGGAGATAGCACTGCCAATTGGCTCGGATGCAGCCTGATATAGTGGTCGAAAGCATTGATTGATCCTAGGAAATTTACTTGTAATGGATTTTGACAATTCAAATGTCCATACTAAATGTGCTAAAAATGTCATTTGATATTTAAGGAAACTTGGAAACCATTCCAAATTATGAAATTCGAACGAATCTATCCTTAGCCATTTTGACTTAATTATTTTCTTTGTAAATTATTATATTCAAAAATATTATTAATCAATTTATAGTTGATTATTTCTAGTATTCTAGATTCCATATATAAAAGGGAATTATCTCAATAAATTGTAATATTCTAATTCTTTTGTGTATATTGAAAAATTTAATAACTCAATTTGTTTGAATTGCCATTCTCCATAATATAAATAATTTATAAATAAATTTAATGAATTAATCAGTTTATCAACGATAATCAAATAACTTTGTAAATATCAATTAGTCAGGTAATCGTTTGAAAAAAATTGAATTTGCATTATTTTAATTATTTGTATAAATATTATTTCAAAATGAATAATAAATGTCATATACTTGCATGCTACCAATTTTTCCAATTTGATATTATAACTTGTATATTGTTTCAATTGATATCAATTTATATTAATATTTGTTGTGATTATTTTTGATATTGTATTATAAATTGAAAATTATAACTTCAGATATTGTGATATTGATATATATTTTAGAGCATAAGAACCATTCTGAACTCGCATTAATAAATTAAAAAATATGTAAAATTTTTGAAATGTATCTGATTAATATAATTAAATTTATTCGCATATTCCAATTTTAGCCGATAATATTGCTATTTTTATATTTCAAAATAATTTTGAAATTATAATTCACTATTTAAAATTATTGCATTATAAAAAAATCAATGACATCATCAAACATATTAAAATAACAAATTGATTATTTTTAAGAATAGAAGTCATAAATTTATTAATCATCATATGCTGAATAATTTTTGAAAGTTTTATTTTTTATAGTAATATACAAAATTTGATAATCATTGATAAAAATGAATTTCTATTATTGGCTACTTTTTTATTTATGTTAATTTAGATCTTTATGTAAGTTTTTCAACATAATTAAACCACCAAATTTATTTATAGTTTAATTCCCACTTCGTATCTTGTGAACCTCATTCGAATATCTCGATTACAGTATATATTAATTAAATAATATTCTGAAAATGAGGATTATTATTTTATTGATATTATTATATCAATATTAATTCCAATTAGGTACCATAGTAATTTTGATGAGATATTGAATTTAGATTGATATTTGCCAATCAAGCTGCATAATAAAAAGCAATTTCCATGCCTTATATTTGACATGTGATATTTTATTAGTGGTGTTTCTTATTGCAATATATTTTGTAAAGACCATTGTTAGAAAAGTATTTGTAATACAATTAAGTAAATTATCTATTAATTCTGCTCTTTAACGTTTTGGAGCTGTATGTTTTAAAGTTAATTTAATATTGAGACATTGTAGCAGAATATCCAGTGTCTTCTCCCTCTATCTTTATCATTCTTAGTGTTTAAATAGTTCATTAAATGAATGGCATAGAATTTGGTTAAAATCCAAAAGAACAAAGAATAATATTCGATAACGGAGCAACACAGCCACTCTGAATTAAGTATAATATTGACTTAATTATTGAATTGAGATGTACAGGTATTTTCTAAATACAATAAAAGATTTGATAAAAACTACAAATATAATTATAATACTACCTCTATATAATAGAATTAAATTTCAATCAATTAGGAATGCTTAATGTTATCATCAGAACAAAAAAAACTATTATCATAAGATTGGGTATTATATATTTTAACACTGGGAATATTCAAATAGGATATATTTCCATTTTATTCTTAATATAATGTAAAAAATTGTTATAACTTACAAACTCTGCTTAGAATTAGGAGTTTTGATTGCGATTAGATAGCTTATGCGATCACCAGTAAAAGTGATATTTTTGAAACCAAATTCAAATTTCCATCCAAGTGGATCAATTTCTTGGATAATTTCCATCATCTCTTCATTAGTTCTGGTGCGGAGGCAAGAGATGGCAGTATCCCAGATTGCTGTAAATAAAAGGACTGGGAATATATATAAAGTAACTATCATTGAGAAAGATATACGCCGGAAATTTAAAGGGATTAGAAAGAATTGTAAGAATACAAATCCAATCACTACAGTATTAAGCAATCCTAAAATACTTCTCTCTGTAAATTCTACAATACTAAAATTAAAGTTAGTTAAGTTGATATAAATTTAATCAGTTGATAATTACGCAAATCCATCAGAGTTCTCGAAAGAATTTCTTAATATTTTCCTAACAGATTCATCAGTAAAGTGGTGGTAACATGCGTAAAATGTTTGGAAAACTCTATCAGCTTGGGGAAACTCAAAAGGCTTGGTGATATCAATGGGCTCTTCAATATAACTCAGGTAAGGATTTTCGGAGCACACTTTCTTCCAGATTTCAATATTTGGGTACAGATCTGAGAGATAGAATTTAATAGGCTTGTTTAATTTGTCTTTGAGTAAAGCATTCACATGTCTGGAGATAATGGGATTAGGTCCAGATCCTCCAGAGCACATATCCATTACTGCTATCTCTTCGTCAGGGTACATTTCGGCCAAGTTGGAGATAGCACTGCCAATTGGCTCGGATGCAGCCTGATATAGTGGTCGAAAGCATTGATTGATCCTAGGAAATTTACTTGTAATGGATTTTGACAATTCAAATGTCCATACTAAATGTGCTAAAAATGTCATTTGATATTTAAGGAAACTTGGAAACCATTCCAAATCGTGGAATTCGAACAGATGTATTCTAGGCCATTTTAAACTCACCATGTTATATGTCTTTAATTTTAGAAATTCAAGGTTTGTTTTTTTTGAAATAAGATTACTTAAATACTCGTTTTGTCAAAAATATATCCAAAGAAGCCAGTTTTAATATTTAGATGAATTAATATTTGTTTTGATTTTAAATTTAAGCAGCGGTTCCAATCAAAACACTTAATAAACTCGCAATTTGGAGGTATATGATAAAACAACACCCTTATTAATTATATATATCATCATTCAATTTCAAGTTTTATAGTTTCAATATTGCAATCATATTATTTCTACTTGAGTTTATTGATTGAATTGATAATAATTTCTTATATCCCTAAATTGTTATTTCAAATATACTTAATCTAACAAATGTTAATCTAAGAATATTATTAAAAAAATTATTAGAATGAGCCTCTGCATCTGCATCAAATCAATTGAAAATTAATTGAAGTTTGAATTTTTAGATATCGATTATTTGTATATTTCAATCAAAACATTAAACCCTAAAAAATCATAAAATCTTCACCACTAAAATATGATTATCCAGATTAATCAAAAATAAATATGTAATATGTGATTTTATCATTTTAATTTATGCAAATGGGAATAATTTAATTGGTTGAAATACAAATTATTTTTATTTATTATCCTGTAATATTGATTATTTTAAATATATTTAGGTAAATATATATTTATAAAGTTAAATTTTCAAACATATTATTAAATATATATATTAAAAATCGCCCTCTGTTATCAAGGGGTTGATGAATTCTAGTAAATATTAATATGATATATCAACTTTTAAAATAATTTGTATTATAATTTGCTTTAAGTACCATATGTGTAATTAATAACATCGAATTTTGATGGTTATTTTATATTTTCATTTTCTTATGACATTAGAAAAGGATTTTGTAATTATAATATTTTATTGTTTTTTGTGAAATATGTTCAATACCTCCAACTAATACTATCATATATTATTTTATTGTTTTAAATTTAATATTATCTTTATTATCATACAAAAATAAAGTATTTCTATCAAAATAATTATGTCAATTTAATAATTTGAAATATTAACTATATATCAAAAAAGCTTAAAATTTCTCTATGAAAATAATTTTAATAACATAAAATACTACATTATTGATTATTTAATATTGCTAGCATATTGAACTTTGATTACATTTAGTCTTGTTTTTAATTTTCAAGCTATTTACCCAATATGATAAATCAAAAACTTTGCTAAAATCCATATATTAAAGTATTCTCATCAATTTTCTAAAATTTATTCATATGATAGTAATAATTTTAATAATGAACACATTATTTATCAAATTTATATTTAGAAAATCATCAAATTTTATAAAGAAAATTGATTTTGATTGAATAATGATAAAATGGAATAAATAATGGCTATTATCACATCAATATATTTAATTATTTTTTGGAATTTGCTTTTCATATGAATAAATTTAAGTATTTCATTGTTTATACTATTTTCCAAAAACTAGCCAATATTTAACGATGTTTATAAAATTTTTGAGTTTTCAATAAAGATTTTAAATTTTTGATTAACAGCATTATTTGAATATATTTAAAACATTTATAGATATAAAAATACATTTTATTTACCATTTAGATTCTGATGTTCATTTATTTCGCAAGAATAAGTAGAATTACCAATAATTCAAGAAATCTATAATATATAACTTGAAAAAATTGTATTTTGATTTTAATATTGTGACAATAGCTACATCAAAATGAGCTTTCGAACTGTACAATAAATTTACAATTTAAGCATTGAAAAATTACTCTAAACAACAACCTTTTATTTGTTAATGATAGATAATTAAATTTTGAATTAATAGTAGATTCTGAAAAGAATATATATGAAGATTATCATTGATAATATAAAGAACAAGATTTACTAAATAAAGTTCCTTAATTTGAATATTTTACAATTTTCAAAAACTACAATTTTTTTTAATATTATAATTAGAAATAATACACGATATCAAAAATTAATTCAAATATTTTTAACCAAATAACCTTTCTAAATTAGGCAATGATCGGATACATACAATATATTGATAATCATCAAATATTTAATTGTTTACAATAAAATCAATAAGTTGGTATAAAAAGCCCAATAGAGTACACTTTATATGCCTAATATTATAAAATGAATGAGGAAACAATACAATACATCGTTACAAGACCACATCTTATTAAAAGAGTATGGAAATTGACCAATTGCAAAAACAATGAAGTTCATATGGTTGATTTCAACATTTTTAAGCCTATCTTTTTGGTAAATAGTGATCAAGAAACCATAGGTAAAATCTTTTCACCTAAGTTGTTGACTTTAAAGAAATGTATTGTCTTTGTTACTCAAGATAGTCGCATTGAAGCATCATGTACTCGCACTTTCACTACTTTCAAAATCAGGGGTACATCCAGCATCAAAGGCTATGAAAATATTAATTGGAAGTGGCGGATGGGATTTTTTCATAATACTTTGACTTTAGTGGATTGTCAAACTGGTAAAGTTATTGCAGAGTTTAGGAGAACAGTTTTCTCATTCAAAGAAGTGGGAAGAATTTTCATCTCACCAGGTTTGCCAAATGATTTGAATACATTTATCAGTTATACTGCTTCTTATGCTTTTAGAGTAGTTCTTTGTGATGAAAATTCTCATGGTGGTCCTTAGATTAAAATATTATGATATACATATATATCTATTAATTATGTATACAATAGCACTGGAAAATGGTTGTACTTAATATGAATTTATTTAGTTATATACTTCAATTAGAATTAAAGACCGGATAATCCATAAGATATAATTTTTTAAGCATTATTAATATTTAAGTTTAAATTATATTAATTTATTAAAATAAACTCTTTGTGTTCAGTACCACTAAGATATTAATTCTTTTCTTAAATTAGTTAATAAATACAATTTATTCCAATCAAAAATTTGATAAACTTTACTTTCTAATCTAGATATATTTAGTATTATAAATATTTATATGTAGTCTTATGACTAGAATAAAATATATCAATATAAACAATGTCAGGATTGAATATTGAATATAGCACCAAAAGATAACTTGTTTATTTAACATGAAAATGTATTAAATTCCACCAGTAGAATTAGTTATAGGCTTCCTGACCGCAGTAATCCAGTTCATTCTTTCAAAAGGATTAATATACTCAGTTCCAGATTTAAATTCCCATCCTTCGATATCGAACTCATTAAAAAATTTCATTAATTCTTCATTAGATCTTGAACGGAGGCAAGAAACTAAACTATCCCAAACCCAACTAACGATAAGGATAGGGAAGATATACATAGTGACAAGCATAGAGATGGGAACTCGATGAATGTGGAACGGAATCATGATCATAGGAAACAGTATACCCCCAATGATTGAACAGCTCAAACAACTCATTAAAGTTCTTTCGGTAACCTCAACAATCCTAATGATTCATGGTTATTAATACTTTTAAATCACAATATATTCTTCACTTACGCAAATCCATCTGAGTAATCCAGAGAGTTCTTGATAACTTTTCTCAAGGTATAATCTTCAAAATGATGATAACAACAGTAAAACGTTTGAAACACTTTATCTGCTTGAGGAAACTCAAAAGGCTTGGTGATATCAATTGGATATTCGATATAACTAAGGTAAGGATTGTCAGCACATACTTGCTTCCAATGACTAGTATTGGGATAGAGATCCGAGAGGTAGAATTTAATGGGTTTTTCTACCTTTTCCTTAAGTAGTTCGTTAACATAACTAGATATGATCTCATTGGGACCGGATCCACCGGAGCACATATCCATGACAGCAACCTCTTGGTTTGGATACAACTCAATCAATGAAGAAATTGCTCTACTAATAGGCTCAGATGCAAGACGATATCTTGGTTTGATCCATTTCTTTAATTCTGGAAAAACTTTGTCAATAAATTCTGGAACTTCAAAATTCCACTCTAAATGTAAAAGAAATGTCAATTGATGTTTTAAAAAATCTGGATACCAGTCAATTTCTTGAATTTCGAACAAATGTATTCTTGGCCACTTTAAACTAATCATTATCCGAGTTATTAAGTAGTTAGGATTAATAAATAGTTTATAAAAAAAGATTGAATTGCTCAACTTTTTAAATACTTCTCGTAAACCTAAAAATGAAAAATTAATATAAATCCTTCGATCCTGTTAGTATGAAGTTTTATTTCCATGACCATTAAAACACATAAATACATATTTATCTCTAAGTTTTTTTATTTGTTAGGATTATTTTTATAGATCAATAATTTCCATTAATATACATAGCGAATTAATAATCGACTAAATATTACAAATAATAGAATATTGAGACAATCATCTAAGTAATAATTAATTCAATGAATGTATCATCTGATATAACTAACATTAATTTTACATTATCCAATTAAATATCCAAATTATTGAATGTTTATTATTATAATTTTTTGAAACAAAAATTAATAAGTTTTTAATTAAAAATTTATGAATTAAATTATTAACAAGTTATCTGTAAATACAAATATTCACAAATTTCACAAATTTAATATTTTTTTAGCATTATCAAGTATATTATTGGAAATTAATTTGTATTTTCCATAATATTTAAAGTAATTATGAAATTATATAAAATAATTTCAATTATTTAAAAAATTAAAAAAATTAAAAATAAAAATATGAAATATGAGATAAGTATTTCATAAATACTATTTAATCTTTGCCTGGGTCGTTGAAATATTGAAATAAGATTATATATTATAAGATTGATAGGTGTTAATATCAATCATATTTTTGATAGATAGAAATATTATTAATATATATGTATTGACAATCTGAATATATTTTATCAAAACAAGTCATTATATAAAAATCTATAATTAATCTATTAACCAATAAATGGTGAGATATTAGTTATTTACAAATATTTTTGATTCTTATTATATTAAACTAAGGTAAAATATTTTATTTAATATTATACTTTAAAATAGATATATAAAAACTTTCAATATGACTATAAATCCTATATAAGAAAATTTTCCTGAGATTTGATATAAATAAATATTTTAATATATAAATTATCAATTTTAATATAAAATATATAATCAAAATATCCTTTTAATTTAAATAATTGTTTGTTATAAACTTGATATATTTTTAATATCTTAATAGATTTTTATTATATTTGGAGATTTGACTTTTGTTTTAAATAAATTATAACTTTTTATAGACTATTTATTATTCACTTTTTGATTACTTAAAGAATTATATTTGCATGAGTTATAATTTGACAATTTTATTAGATATTTTAGTATTATCAAGATATTATTAATTAATAATTATTTTATTAATTTTTTATATTTTAAACGGATTATATAAAACAGATTATATTATCGAATAAAATCAAATATATTATAAAAATTATTTAAAATAAATTGATTTTTTAAATATTCATTAAATTTTTATATTATATTATATTATATTATAACCTAATATTATAATTAAAATTTATTTAAAAA
>JNEM01006898.1:0-30582 GCA_000697335.1 Conidiobolus incongruus B7586 | reverse complement strand
AATTTAACTTAATTAAATTTATTAATAATTTTGAATATATATATATATATATATATATATATATAACATGACCTTAATATTTGTAACTTTTCTCTAATCAAATGATAATTTCAGAAACAATATATATATATATCAATACATAATAAAAATTCTCTGAATAGATATAATTTTTTTTAAAAAAAAAAGAATAATATTTTAATATGAATCATATAAAGTTATTAAAATTAAAGCGTATTTTGATTATTTAAAATAATTCAAAAGTAAATAATCTAAATGAATATTCAAAATAAGATTTTGTATGCGGAAATATCTAATCAATTTAGTTTAATAATATCTAATTATCAAAATCAAATTTTAATTAGGATCGCATATAAACTTATGACTCAGATTAATTATTAATATTAATATATTTTTATTTTAAAGAATTAAAAATTAAAAATTTTAAGAAAATAATAATGAGAGAGATTTTAAAGAAATATAATAATTATATTTAGAAAAGTAATAATATTTTTCAAATGTTGATTCGTCTTAAGCGATGTTCAAGCCAACATTGTTGGAAAATATATGATATATGGATTTAATATTATATAGCAGTTAAATTTAAATACCTTAATAATGATCTATATTGAAAAATCTTCTTTATATGATTAAAAAATTTTGATCAATTAGAATATGTTATTATAGAATGAAATTGGTCAAATTTGGAAATTTAATAAATTTAGTACAATTATGGAAATTTAATAATTTTGTCTTATTTTATTAATGTCAATAATTTATTCGATTTGTTATGGAATTTACCTTGTTTTTATATTGACTTTACCGAATTGAGTTCGGAAGTTACGGGTCAACAAGGATTACCTCATTATGGAGCCAATACAACCCGATACATCACGGCAAATAAACATTATCATAATATAGTTAGCCAAGTTTGAAATTTTGGTTTGTATTAGACAAGATATAGTTATACCTCCAAATTAAATATTATTTATCTATTGTTTGGAAGTATTTTATATGTACATTATTCAATTCTATGATTTTAAAATGTATAAAATAACATAGTAATATTTTTGAAAATGATGTTAACTATTGAATGAAATTGATAAATTTAAAGTTGATTTAATTATTACTATATTTTTTTGTATGTAATACTTCCTATGGTTTAATAATAATAATATTATTATTATTATTATTAAAACTTAATAAATTCAAACAAAAATCATAATATAAATTTTAATATCGAATAGTTATAAATTAAATCATGTTCATGTAAATATTAAAATAGTATTAATAAACTAATAATATCAATAATTTTGAATTTTAAAATGTTAAATAATTGTAAATAGATATAAATAATTTAGTAGTATTTATTATATAGCAAAATGAAGGATATTATTTACAAGATATCGATGTATTAATAACAAATAAATCATGTAATTTATTATTATTTACATTTCTATTGTAAAAATGTCAATTGTTTACATTAAATATATATATATCAATTAAATGCCAATAATATTGAAAAAAACAAATAAAACTATATATTTTTGCTGTTTCAGTATTAATAAAATAATTTATTATTTCCAATATTATAAATATTTCTCAAGTATATCAAATTTAATAATTCAATAAATTTCAAACCTGACTAAAATATAATTTTTTTCATTATCATATGATTTACTAAATTTACAAATGATCGAAAAATTTTTGATAATTGTTCAAAAAAAATTAACTGAAAAGGAAAATATGGAGTTTTTAAACTAAGGTTTAATACAAAATATATATTGAAGTATACTCTGCAAGATGACTGTTGCATTAATTTATAGCCTTTAAATTGGTCAATTTTTTAAAGTATTTTTTTTATAAATTATAAGCTGTATAGATATTTTAGTATAATATAAACAAGTTTAAAATAATTAAAAAAATAATAAATCAATTGAGTTTAAAAAATTTTTAATATTATCAAATTGAATATCACTAATTTTCATTATAAATAGTTTAATCGAATACCACACACACACACACATTAGCGTGGCATTAATTTATTTCCGTTCGGATTCGGATCAAATACTTGAACGTGATTCACCGGAGGGTCAGCTGTGTGTGGTTGGGATCCGTTGGGTAATAATATATAATTCTCTGATATTTGAGCCATTGAAGCTTTGTTATAGGAATAGGTGAGGTATATAAGTATTCTTAAACCACTTGGAATCGGTTATTGCTCTTTGCATTATTAATTCTTTCTCTTCTCCAACTTCAAAATGGCCGGTGATAAACAACAAAACTTCTTAAAGGTATGTTTAATTTCTATTTAATATACACCTTTGTCAAGAGTATAGTCTTTCCAGCTCCTCGACTATGATTGCTTATTTTCCAATCTATGTATACAAACAGTAAGTCTAATACCAATCTTTTCTCATCTAGGACTTTATGCTTGGTGGTGTCTCTGCTGCCGTCTCCAAGACCGCTGCTGCCCCCATTGAACGTGTCAAGTTGTTGATCCAAAACCAAGATGAAATGGTCAAGCAAGGTCGTCTTTCCTCCCCTTACAAGGGTATTGGAGATTGTTTCTCCCGTGTTGTTAAGGAAGAAGGTGCCATCTCCTTGTGGAGAGGTAACACCGCTAACGTTATCCGTTACTTCCCTACCCAAGCTCTTAACTTGGCTTTCAAGGACAAGTTCAAGGCTATGTTCGGTTATAAGAAGGATAAAGATGGTTACTGGAAGTGGTTCGCTGGTAACTTGGCTTCCGGTGGTGCTGCTGGTGCCACTTCCCTCTTATTCGTTTTCTCCTTAGATTACGCTCGTACTCGTTTGGCTAACGACAACAAGTCTGTCAAGAAGGGTGGTCAACGTGAATTCAACGGTTTGATCGATGTCTACAGAAAGACACTCGCCTCCGACGGTATTGCCGGTCTCTACAGAGGTTTCACCCTCTCCTGTGTCGGTATTGTCATCTATCGTGGTTTGACTTTAGGTATGTATGATTCTATCAAGCCTGTCATTTTGACCGGTGAACTCGCCAACAACTTCATGGCTTCCTTCCTCTTAGGTTGGACCATCACCATCGTCGGCGGTCTCGCTGCCTACCCAATCGATACCGTCCGTCGTCGTATGATGATGACCTCCGGTCAAGCCGTCAAGTACTCTTCCTCCCTCCAAGCCTTCCAAGTAATCATCAAGAACGAAGGTACCAAGTCTCTCTTCAAGGGTGCCGGTGCCAACATCCTCCGTGCCATTGCTGGTGCTGGTGTCTTGGCTGGTTACGACAAACTCCAAGAAATCTTCAAGGAAAAGATTTAATGTTTTACATTTTCATAATAAAATTACAATATATATACAGCAATGTATTATTTCATATTATATTAATTTTGATTATTACTTAGATGATTAATTCAAGAAAATTAAACTATATTAAACTTTTGAAGTTGTATGTCTCTCTTAATATATAATATTTATTATAATCATATATTATTTAATTGTTTCACATTCTATTTCAATATTTCAAATTTTCAAATTTAAATATTTATCATTTAAACATTCTAAAATTTATTAATGCAAGATCACATATAATTAAAACTAATTGGTAAAATTTGACCTAATATAAAATATTTCAATTTTATATTCTTTACTGCATTCATTATTTTTATTTTCTAGAATGTTTGAAACATAGTATTATATTTGATTAATTAATTAATTAACTAATTAATTAACTAATTAATTATTATTATTATTTATAATTTTAATTTTAAAGAAATTTTAATAGAAAAACAACATTTTTTTTCTTCATTATTTCAAGTTTTATAATATTTTAATTATAAAATTTTAATAATTTTAAATTTTTGATATCCATTTAAATATAATATTCGAAATTTAAGAGATTATCAATCAATCTCATATCAACTGTATTGATGTTAGCTAATGGTATTTAAAGATATTTAATTATCCTCCTAGATCCTCAAACAATCTATACTACTTATTCAATGGCAAGGTTATATAAAATATCAAATACCTTAATATGCTATAATCTATCATTATATCCTTAAATATATATTTACATTTAATTGAAGTGATATAAAAGTTCAAAAATCAGGTTGAATCATTAGTAGCAATAATTATTAAAAATTTATTTTGTTTTCTTGATTAATTTGAGCAAATTTTAAAAAAAATTTTGTAGTAAAACGTGAAAAAAAATGTATGATATTCAAAATTATAAAAAAATTTTTGAGTAAAAATTAAGATTAGATTATGTTTATTTAAAAGCAAATAAATTTGTATTAGTGAGCCTATTTTGAAAAGAAAGTTTTTAATATATTAACTATCTGAGAGAAACAATTTGCGTATATTAAAAATATATCTAAACTTGGAAACATCTCAATATTATTAAAACTTGAATATATTACAAAAAATTAATATCAAATTAAAATGAGATTATAATATAAAATAAGTTAGAGGTTATTATATTTATGGCTAATGCAATGTCTATATTCTGTTTGGTCCTGGATTTGTTTGATATGAAAAAATATCACTTTCTAATATAGAATCTAATAAATCAAGGTACATAAGTGTACTAAGTAATAATATATGTATCACATTAAATTACAAAATTTATTTTCATAATACAAAAGATTAGTTATTGAAAATTGATGAATTAGTGTTTTAATTCGAATTTTTTAGACACTCTGAATTATCAATTGAACTCATTATAATTTATATTTAATATTTGATTTGAAATAATTTGGATAATAAATTTAAGAAAATAATTATATAATCTGTAAATTATAAATAATAAAAAGCATTTTATATAGTAATAACAATAGTTTATAATATAAGTTTTTATTTTATTCTAGGATCCTTTCCAAAATATATTTATATTACTATATATTTTATAATGGTATATTAATTTATTATTAATGTACATCACTCAAAATGGGACATGATATTAACTTAATTTCACTAAAATAGTTGACAACAATAAAAATATGTCTTATAAAATTTACCTTTAAATATCAATATCTGTATATTTTTTAAAATTACTTAACAATTTTCATAAATATTAGAATAAAAAAATAACTTAATTATTGCAAACAACTAACCAATAAAACTGTTACTTTGATTATTCGTTAATATCCATAAAGCTGTTATATGCGATAATTGGAATATAATAAATATTTAGTGCAAAAGGATGACAAGTTTGAAAATTTCGAATAACTATATAGAAGGATAATATTTTAATCCAATTTATAAATATTTTGAACTGGGATATCAGATAAATAACAATTGCAAGGTATTACATATTAAAACGATAAATTTAATATATAAATAATTATTTAAGATAAAATTTACTATAACAAATTAATTACTTGAAAATGATTGAATTTTCCAAAACTCAATAATTTTATTTTGAAAAAAGAATATATAATTAGAATAATAATTAAATCTATTTTAAGAATTTAACCCAATTAGGAAATCTTGTAAAATTCAATAAATTAAGGAAATTAGTTGATTTTGTCCTTTTTGGTGTAATTTATAAATTAATTCCAACCAAATATTCTCAAACTTGAATTTTTATCAAATTGTTGAAGATTATTTTATAGTTAAAGAGTTAGAATGTTTACAAAAATGTAAGATTTATTCGAATTGTCAAGAATATATATATATACATATATATATATATATTATGGATTCTAAAACTATCATTAAATTTTAAAAAAAAATTCAAATATAAATGTATTAGAAATTTAGTTTTGAAAGATGAATCATTCATTTATAATCATTTGGACGAGATCCACAAATTGTTCGAATGTGTTAGATTTGTAGATTCGATTTGGAGTCGAATATAAGGAATTAAATCATAATCAATTCGATATATTCTGAAAAAGTGATAACACTGTCGGATGAAAATAAAAAAGGAAAAATTGAGAAATTGTTTTAATAAGTTGGGCTTATTATATGTAGTATAATATTGTGAGAATATTAAATATATTACAAAAAATTCAATTTATTTAAAACCAGATTCAATTCAATAAAACTAACAAAAGTATAAATAGATCCAAGTATACCATGTCAGTGTTTGATCTATGTTACAGAAAATTTTTAATAAGTAGTATATATTTTGTAGAAATATTTAATTAGGTCAATATTGTAATATTTTGAAATTATAAAAGAAATAATTATTAATTAACGACTTTAGTTCCATCAATTAATAATATAATGGTAAAACTAAAAACTAATTAATATCAATTTAATATCCGTCAAAGTTACTATATTCTAATTCATGATCATAGCTAAATCAACGCATACTAATAATTATACCCTTCAATATAAGTAATTATTAATGGAAGGGCTACATCAAATCTTTCAATTAATTACTCTTCTGAAAAAGTATTTCAAATCAATTGGATTTTGGGAATGATTTATTCTAAGTGAAGAATGGATCGAACTTCATTTACTCTGACATAATTGTAGGTAAAGGTAATTTGATAATTGCTATGGAGGTTTCCAGAGTTTTCGACCAGATTATTCAAAATTTTATCGGTAAATGATCATGTACATAATTCGTTATGGGAGTCGTTTCACTTAAGCCGAAGTGCAGAGTGTATAACAAGGCATGGCTTCTGTGAATGTCTATTTGCTTTTGTTTTTAATTAATGAACATCTAATGTATATTGTTTCAAGCGCCTATTGATGATAATTTGTAAATCGATTTGTTTGATCATGCGCTGATAAGGTTTTTAATAATTCAGACTAAAACCTTGGAAAACTCAACATCTATTATCATAATATCTTTACACATAATTATACCAAAGTAAATGAGATCTAATAATATTTTATCAAGAAATTTTTTTTAAATTAATTCCAACGCTTTCAACTAAAATGGATAAAATTTAATATTCTAGTCTCAATATTATTCAAATATTCACTTAAGTAAAAATTATTGAATTGATTAATTAACATGTATTTTATGTGATATTACTATCCAAGAATAATATTTGATATATATATATATATATATATATATATATATATATATTAGGATATATTGTAAATTCATTCATTAATTATCATCATATCAAATTGACAATTTCCGGAAATTAACCCCAAATTAAGGATTTAAAAATTCCCACATTTCGGATTAAAATTATAGATTGTTAAACTAAAAAAGAAAATTGGACCAATATTTTTAAATTGTTTGGGATTATCACGTGTAATTAATAGACAATGAGAACATTAAAGAATGTTGTTTAGAATATTAATTATCACTAAAACCTTTACAATTCACTAGAATATGAATAGATCAAATTATTTTGTTTAATTATTTGATCTATATTACGAATAATTTAATATAAATATTCAACTTGATTATAATTTGAATATTTTAATTATGATTAAAAAGAATTTAATCATAGTTTTTATTATTTCAACAATTATATAATATTGAAAGAATAATAAGATTATATAACTAAAGAAGTTAATTATATCATATCATATCATATCATATCATATCGATATTCTTTAAAGAATCTAAATCATACTTGTAATCAAGGATCTTAAATAATATCAAAAAAAAATTTTCAATTTTTGTTATAATGAAATGGGCATAATACCAAATCCTCCAATATTATCCCAAACTATGGGGGACAATCTGAAAATTAATTAAGTGAAATTCCGTAAGTATCCGATCTTAAGTTGAAGTTTCCATCTTCAATTTATGTGCCTATATCATTTGTAGTATCCATTATTGGAGTGGGATATTAAAAATAATAATCATAGTTATTAAGTATACTTTATGGTGTGAGTAGAGCTACTATCATAACCCAATGATTAGTCTGTGAATTATCAAAGTTGACTAAAGTGTTCTACCGTTGAGATTCTATCTTTGGGTGAAATGGATGGTTAGTGTTACATCGTGATCAATTATAGATATCTTATATTCATAGTATTTTCATTATTTTTAAATCGTTAATTAATGTATTTTTAAAATTCATGGAGTTGTAAAGACGCTTGAAGCTTATATACCATCACTTCAGTTAATTAAAATAATAGTAAAATCAAATGCCACACACCCATCAGCGTGAGATTAATTAGGCTCCTTTTGAATTGAGATTAACTTCTGGACTGTGATTGGTTAAATGCGACGCTTTGTGTGGTTGGGATAAGTTGGGTAAAATTACACAATTCCATGAGATTTGAGCAATGGAATTGTGGGTTACTGGAATGGGTGAGGTATATAAGTATTTTTCTACAGCTTGAAATCGGTTATTGCTTTTAGCATTACTAAATCCATCTCTTCTCCAACTTCAAAATGGCCGGTGATAAACAACAAAACTTCTTAAAGGTATGTTTAATTTCTATTTAATATACACCTTTGTCAAGAGTATAGTCTTTCCAGCTCCTCGACTATGATTGCTTATTTTCCAATCTATGTATACAAACAGTAAGTCTAATACCAATCTTTTCTCATCTAGGACTTTATGCTTGGTGGTGTCTCTGCTGCCGTCTCCAAGACCGCTGCTGCCCCCATTGAACGTGTCAAGTTGTTGATCCAAAACCAAGATGAAATGATCAAGCAAGGTCGTCTTTCCTCCCCTTACAAGGGTATTGGAGATTGTTTCTCCCGTGTTGTTAAGGAAGAAGGTGTCGTCTCCTTGTGGAGAGGTAACACCGCTAACGTTATCCGTTACTTCCCTACCCAAGCTCTTAACTTGGCTTTCAAGGACAAGTTCAAGGCTATGTTCGGTTACAAGAAGGATAAAGATGGTTACTGGAAGTGGTTCGCCGGTAACTTGGCCTCCGGTGGTGCTGCTGGTGCCTCTTCCCTCTTATTCGTCTACTCCTTAGATTACGCTCGTACTCGTTTGGCTAACGACAACAAGTCTGCCAAGAAGGGTGGTCAACGTGAATTCAACGGTTTGATCGATGTCTACAGAAAGACACTCGCCTCCGACGGTATTGCCGGTCTCTACAGAGGTTTCAACATCTCTTGTGCTGGTATCATTGTCTACCGTGGTTTGTACTTCGGTTTGTACGATTCCATCAAGCCCGTCATCTTGACTGGTGAACTCGCCAACAACCTCTTCGCTTCCTTCCTCTTAGGTTGGACCATCACCATTGCTGCCGGTCTCGCTTCCTACCCCATCGATACCGTCCGTCGTCGTATGATGATGACCTCCGGTCAAGCCGTCAAGTACTCTTCCTCCCTCCAATGCTTCCAACAAATCATCAAGACCGAAGGTACCAAGTCCCTCTTCAAGGGTGCCGGTGCCAACATCCTCCGTGCCATTGCTGGTGCTGGTGTCTTGGCTGGTTACGACAAACTCCAAGAAATCTTCAAGAACTAAATTTAATCTTACACAATCCTATAATAAAATCACAATATATATACAACTCTATTTTTTTAAATCGTATTAACTTTGTTTACTTTTTAGATCAATGAAATACAAAATTCATATGAATTTTTTCACCAGCACTATGCTTTTCACATATAATATTTATCACTTCAATTCATTATTATTATTATTATTATTATTTACTATGTTCTCTTCTAATCTTCATAAATTTTTAGATACCAAAATGAATTCCAACAAATTAACTCAAATCAATTATTTTCGATCAATCATTCAGTATTTTGAATCAATCCTATTTAGAGATTTTAATCATTCTCCTATACCCCCTTATAATCTCTCCAATCTATATAATTTTAAAATTTTCAAAAATTATCATTAATAATTTTACTTTAATTTTTCAAATTATTAATATTTTACCAATTGAATTTCATATTTCAACCATCCCGTATATATAATTATAGCTCTATCATTTAAGAAGACTCTTTCAAAACTTCATATTACATTTATACACATTTAACTCTGATTAATAGTATATCTTTTAATTTTAGATATTAAAATCATAAATTTTGGAAATTTTCGGTTTTAGATTATGTGTAAGGGGTTGAATCAATTAAATATCTATAAATTCAAGTAAATAATATTATTTATAATGAAGCTCAAAAATATATACATTTTAAAATTGAATAAAATATAATATTTATGAATAAATATTTCATTCAATTGGTTAGTGTATGATTATAATTTTAAATATATTTTAAAATGATTGATTCGATTAATTATTCACTAGGAACATTGTTAACAATCAACTGAATCATCAAAAAATGCAGTACTTAATTACGAAGGTGTTCAATCTGAGGATACTCTTGAATAATAAGACATTTACATTTCCTTAATAACTTATAACCAACATAAGGATAATAAAATTATTATCATATATTTATTATTACTTTATAGCTACTGATATATATATATATATATATATATTTCTAAGATAAATACTATAAAAGATTCTCAATTATTCTGTCCAGTGTGAATTAAACCTCAATTTATTTATAACCTAAATATTCATAATCATTTTTTGTTATTTTTTATACTGTAAAGAAATATCAATTTCTATATATTGAATAATATATATAATAATAAATGAAGTTTATTTTAAGCTACAAGATATTATATATCAAAGATACTAATATAAAAAAATGTCATTTAATAATATAACTAAAATTCAAAAAGGAAATTATTTTTTGCAATAAAAATAATTGTTAAATTAGTAATTTTTATTTAAATTATAAAAAATTAATTTTTAAATTTTAATTGTTTCAAAATTAGTTTAAAATTATTTTATTAGTTATAATATTATTTGAAATTTTATAATTGAGTAGCCAAACTTTATCACCCAAAAAAGCTGTGCTAGTTACTTTATTAAATGTTTTGATATGGTCATTTTTATGCAAATAAACAGATCTAAAATTTAATGTGATTAAATTATATTTACAATTGCTTTATATAAAATTGATTTAAGATATCAAAATTAATAATAATAATAATAATGCTATTATATGGTCATAGATGTTTTAATAATTGATATAATATTTATATACTCATAAACTAGCTAAATTTAAATTACACAAAGACTTAAATTTTGCTTGGTTAGTGTTAGAAAATATAGTAAAGAAAATGTTATTTCTATAATTTGAAAATTAATGAATTTTAGCTTAATTATATAATATATGATAAGAATATTGAAATAATTTATAATTATAATCGTACTAATGCATTCCAGTGTGACATAAATATATATATATATATATATATATATATATATATATATTATTAATACAATAAATTTATTAGCAAACTGTCTAAAATATTATTTTTAATATAATTTCGATAATCAAATTGTAAAATCATTTTAAATTTTATGAGAATATTTAATTTTAAGTGAAATATTGTGAAAAATATTACTTGTATTTAATCACTATATTATTTAAAATTAAATATAAAATTCTAATTTATAAATATTAACATTATTAAAATTTTAATTAATGAACTAATATTAGAATGAATGATAATGTATTAATTTTTAAAAATATCATCAAAATATAAACAATTATAAATTTCATTATAGCGTATTTTACCACTCATGAATAATATAAGTTTCATCATATTTAAAAGTGTAATAAAATTGCTTATTAATATTTATTAGTTACTAAATTTTTATACTATTTTTATTTTATTATTCAATCAAAATATCACTAATATTTCAGTATTAATTTATATTGCTATCAATTTGATCAATTCTCCTCAATAATCACTTCAAAATTTATTATCTTAAATTATAATTTGAAATAATTGAATTTACACTATAATATAGCATGATTTTCAATTATTTTAACGATTTATCTAAGTATATTTTGCAATAGATGAAATATCGCTACAATAATTAAGTATAATATTTATTAAATTATACTAAATGAATAATGTGTTATTTTTTAAACTATAACATTAGATAACAGCTGTACATGATATTTTACCATATTGAATTATAAGATTTTTATCAAGTAAACAGTATTAGATTATATATTTTAGGATAGTAATAGTTGTATATTAATAATGTGTTAATATATTGTCTATTAAAAGTTATATTATTTATTAATAAACTGAGAGATCCCGATATTACATATAATTCATTTAGTTGTATATGTTGGCAATTTCAAATATTAAAAATAACCTAATTTTTAATAATCCCTAAAATTAAATATATTAAAATTTTATATTAAAATCAATAAATTAAAATATTCTAATTTAGAAATATCAATATTACCTTGAATTTATGATATTATATATTATTAAAATTTATAAATTGATTAATACTTAATATTCAATTTCATATAGTATATTATCTTTAAATAATATTTTTCAAATGCAAATTTATCCAATTGTTTAAAATTTGAAATTAACAATCTTAGTTGTACTTTTAGTATATTGAAATATCATTAAATGATCAAATCAGCAAAATATACTTAAGCTTTTTTCATATTTAATATTGAATGAATATAATTAATTAATAAAAATAGATTTTATTTACAATATCTTCCATTATTAATATATCAAATTCAAGTACATATCATCTTTAAAGCATTTTGGCACAAAGAAAGATCAGATTTATAAAGCATTTGTTGAGAAATGAAACATTTGAAGTTCAATTTGAAAATTATGATAAATTTATGAGATATTTGCAAATTACAAAAATTTTTACTAAATTACTCTTCAATAAATTTTTAATATCATTATATTCAAATTTTATAATTTCAATAATAAGCCAAAAAGTATCTTTACTACTGTTATAGTAAATTTAATTTTAAATTATATAAAGTAAAAAGCAGTGATGAGCAATGAACAAAGCATATTTTCCAAATATCAATCACTTTTTATTTGAACCAAAATTAATTAATAATTAATTAATTAATTAATTAATATACTTAAGCATTATATCATAGTATGTATTAGAAGTTACATTGTAAACTATGAAAAATTATTTATATATTGATTTTATTTTTATAATAATCTCATTACATTGATTTTCACTTTAACCCTATTATATCATTTCAAAATTAATTTTGTATAAAAATTTGATCAAAATAGAAAATAGTTGATATTGCGAAGCATTATTCAATATTTACTCACTATAGGAGTATAGTAGTTATTGAATTATATTATATTATATCATATTATATTAAAAGTGATCTGAAATATATCCAAGTTTAATTTATAGAATACTCATTTAAATTTTCAATTTAATCCGTTTTATTTTTATATTCACCTTCAATAAAATTAGTCAAAATAATTTAATAATATACAAATATAGATCAAGTACAGAAAAAACCACATATTTAAAATTATAATCAATAAAAATAAATTGTATCAATCCACCAGAGGTTATAATAGTAGATTTTAGCATAAATTAGATTTAAAAATGTGAGGTTTAAACATTGGATTTGTACTGAGGTGATTTAATTTCAAAATGATAATACAGATATTTTACTATGATTGCTATATATTGATAATAATATATTGCATTAAACCATTAAAAATATCAATAACTAATATCAATTGAGATTTATTAACTATTAATTATTATAAAAATGATCTTTCATATCCTTATTATTATATGCAATTGATTTCAACTTCGTTAAAAGTTTATACATACCTATTAACTCAATAATACAATAAATTTCAACCAATATCTATGGTAGTGGTCATTGTAATAATGAATATTTCAAGTTTTAAAATATTTTTCAAAATCCCTCTATATTTAGATAATTATTAATAATATAAATGCAATATAAATTTAAGCTTTTAAAATCTCTTTATAATTAATTATTGTAATGTAGCTGATTGATAACCTTAAGTAATATTATGAATATCAAGATTAATTTTAGGAGAAATATCTAAATTTAATCTACATAAATTTAATTAATTCGCAGATAAATTTTTATAAGAAAGTATGAAGATTAAAACTATTGTTAAGTTAATGATATGATATGATAGTAATAGTATATTATGCATTATGTAACTGCCAAACTATTCAGCTAATGAAAATATTGAGTATGTTTATTAATTTAATTCATATTATATACAATTCTAGATCTTATTTACTGTCAATTTTAAACTTTGTTATTATTTTTAAAAATTATTAAGTTTTAATTTAGCTAAATTAGTTGCTATTCACCCGTTTGAAACAAGTATTTATTTTTCTTATAATTTTTGTTAATTTTTCATTTATTTTTTTTTATTGAATATAAAATAAAATTTACAATTTTTGAATTTGTTTAATAATTCATTATTTTTTGTGTAA
Organism: Conidiobolus incongruus B7586; assembly: GCA_000697335.1. Lineage (NCBI taxonomy): Eukaryota > Fungi > Entomophthoromycota > Entomophthoromycetes > Entomophthorales > Conidiobolaceae > Conidiobolus > Conidiobolus incongruus. Next base: position 16,380 of record JNEM01006898.1, on the reverse strand, counting down.
TATTTCTGTGTATTAAATATGTTATTTTATTATAATAAATTATTAAATATTCTAGTATTAATTTTTAGATTTTATAGTCCCAGTATTAATTAAAGTAAAATTTAAAATAAAATAGATTTAGCACAAAAATAAAACAATTTTAAAATTTACGTAATTAGTTAAAAACAGTGGTAGTGATCAAGTGATTGAATTTATTATTGATAATATTAAAAATTTCCTTAATTTACTCTAACTTTTCAACCTTTTATCTTCAGTTTTCTTTAATTATTCATTCATAATTTATTTAATATTGTTTAATTAGTATTATTATATTTAAATAGTGTGAAAAAAAGAGTTTTTAGCATATATATATATATCGATAAGTTATTATTTAAAGTTGGTGATATTATAAACGCTATCAATTTTAATTGAATATTAATTAATTTACTAAATTTTTATTGATTTCACTTATCATTGCTAATTATAATAATTTAAAAACATATACTTTTGTAAATTAACTTATAGGTAATAAATTTTAATATATTTACTCAACAGATGAATAATTTAATTGTATTTTAATATTTTATAGTCATTAATTGAATATATAAAAATAAAAACAAATCGAAATGGAAATAGAATCTTTAATATTTGATTCTATTCAACCCAGTACAATAATTGGGAAAGGAAAACATGGATTCGTCCAAAAGTGTAAATACCAGAGTTATGTATGTTGTTACAAGTCAATGGATACTGAAAAAGTGGACCCTTCCAAATTATCTCATTATATTCAACAATTACATTCTGATATGAATAGATTGATGGGAAACCCTCACATTATTCAGTTTATAGGTACTTGTATAGACAACTCTAAGCGTCTTCTAGTTATGAGTGAGTACGTTTCAGGAAGTAGTTTGAAGAGTTACATATTGAGACCTCCGAAAATACATCCCGAACCAAATTGGGAAATTCGGGCGAAGATGGCTTATCAGATAGCACAAGGTTTAGAGTTTTTACACAATCATAACTATGTACATAGGAACTTGTATTCCAAAAATATTCTCATTGACTTTGACGATTTTTTTACTGCTAAAATTGGTGACTTTGGTTTACACGATATTCGGGATGAAATTGACATGGTTAATCAAGTAACTCATTTTATATATACATATATAGTTTTATAAATTAACCAATTTTATAATAGAATGAAAGAAATAAAGCGGATTTTTATTGGAAAGCTCCCGAGTTAGATAACCTTAAATATTCTGCATGCAGTAAGAAGGGAGATATTTATGCCTTAGGGACTGTATTTTGGGAACTTGTTACTAATCAAGATGCTATTACTCTAACAACCCCCTCAGCAGAACAGGCACTTGAGGGTGCTCCTGAAGCATTAGTTGACTGTATGCTCAATTGTCTGGCTCAAAATCCAACTGACCGTCCCAGTGCTCAAGAGCTTACTTCAGCTCTTTTTGAATTCGCAGGCTTGAATGACAATTCCGATTTCAACAGTGAAGACACATCCCAAGCTCCTACTCAAGACAGAGTCGCTACTCGCGATATGGTGCTGACAGAGTATCCTGATTCTGCTCAAATGGTTCTAGTGAATCAAGGTAAACAATTTATGGAAAATCAAAAGTATGTAGAAGCTGCCAAATGCTTTGACACGCCAGCTTGGAATGGAAATTCAGAAGCTCAATTCTATTTAGCTCAAATATATCTTTCTGGCAATGGTAGACAGAGAAATCTGCGAACGGCAATTAATTGGCTAGATAAAGCTGCACGTCAGGGTCTTGACCGTGCGGAATACTTACTCGCATTAACATTCTATCATGGACTTGGGCAGCGAAAGGATCGCGATGAAGCCGTAGTCATATTGCGCAGGATCGCCAAGAAATACCCTCCTGCCAAACTAATGCTTGCCTACTGTTACGAGGTAGGTCAAGGTATCGATAAGGATGCTAATAGAGCTTTGCAACTTTACAAGGAGTTGATGGCAGAAAATATTTCTATGGCTACACATAAAGTCGCTGATTTGCTCATTGCTGGGAATGATATCGATCCAGATCCAGTCAAATCCATTGAACTCTATCGTCAAGCTGCTAGTCAGAAGGATTTTTATTCACTGTACAGATTGGGTAGGTGCTATGAGCTTGGAATCGGAACAGAAGTGAGCAAAACTCAAGCATTCAAATACTACGATCAAGCTGCCAAATATGGCTATCTTCCTGCACTTCATGCCAAGGCCATGTGCTTCGAAAATGGCAACGGCACAAACAAAGATTTATCGGAAGCTGCAGTTTTGTATTTAGAAGCTGCACGTCGAGGTCATCTCGCATCTCAGCATCAAATTGCACGCTTTTTCCAACACGGTTTAGGCGTTCCCCAAAATCATGAGAGAGCAGTTTATTGGTACCATGCAGCTTCCAAAGCTGGAAATAGATCGTCTCAAAACAACTTGGGCAGATGCTACCAATTAGGATTTGGCACACCTCAGAATTCAGAGATGGCTGTTTATTGGTATCAAAAATCTGCAGATCAAGGGTGTACTCCTGCCAAAATCAACTTAGCAGTTTGCTATGAGAAGGGGGATGGTGTTGCTAAAGACTATGAGAAAGCATTCCAACTCTACCAGTCAGCGAGTGAAAAGGGCAACCCTCATGCTCATTACAAACTGGGATTCTGTTTTGAAAACGGCATTGGTGTTGAACCCGATATCATCAAAGCACTCAAATTGTATAAAGCGAGTGGTGCAGGTGGCTATGAACGAGGTAAACAGAGATATCAAGACTTGAAAAAGCAAGTCAATCCTCAAGTTCTGCAACGCAACCGTAGTATGAACGAGCATAGCATTGTGAGTAAGTGCAATCTATCAATTTATCAATAAGTTTTAATTTACTAATTAACTCATTGTTTAGCAATAACACCCAGTAATGTGAATGATATTGCCAATCACTCCTTCAGCGAGATTGCCCCTTCTGTTAACGATATCAATATTGGTGGAGGAGCCAATTCTGAACACAGAAATCTTAGTTAATTGAATCATTATCAAAATTTATATCATCAAAATTGTTTCATTTTTATACCTATTAATATTTATAAAAATTTTTACAAAGTTTCATTGGTTTATCAATTAAGTATTTTCATCTAGTATACATTATAATAATATATATTTGGACAGATATTCATATTGAACAAAATTATTTATTATAAAATTACAAACTATAAATTATAAAAAAATATAATTAATGATAATGACACCAGTGAATCAATCCAAATGTATTAATGATATTTATCATCGAATATTTTAATAATGAACTTAATATCAATAATAGCTGGAAAATATTTTATAATCGCCATTTAACTCGCTGTTAATGATCATACTTTTTCCAATAAAACCACATTTTGAGCGATTATTTATTTTTTGTTGATTATTCAATTTGGAAATTATGAGTATATTGTATTATAATCAAGTCATATGAATTTAATATATTTATAATTTAATATTTTTTTAGTTGTTACATAAATAATTTTAATAATAAATTAGATACTTATTATATAGAACAATATAAAATTAAAAACCATATTTGAAGATTGTAATTTGTATTTTCAAATAATGTAATCCTTTCTAATTTGAGTTATATATAGAATAATTTTAACATCAAAATCTATCAAAGATATCAATGTGATAATTTTCTATATATTAGCTATTCCCTATCAATTATTATAACAGTATTTTAATTATGATTTTTTAATTATTTTAAATATGACGATCTTTAGAGACTCTTAGTTCACTTCATAAGGTTATATCATTTTTGGTATAATGAATCGATTACAATCATCAATTATTTAGGGTTATTTGATCAAATATTATATAATAAATAAATCTAAATTATTCAGAATAATATTATGCTAAATATAAAACCAATTTTTAAGATATGATAAATTAACGTTAAATTGTAAATTTTACAAACCTAAATTGAAATATAATTTAATAATTGTTTGAGATCAAATTATAATGAATGTGCTCTATTTTGTTATAAATATAATTTAAATAGTGTGGAATTGATATTAATTCAGGTAATAATATTGAATTTTTGCTTTTTTGGGTGTTTGACTTGACTTGAGTATTTTATCGATATATCTATTTAATCAAAATATAAAATAATAAAATTTCATCGACTTAATGTTAAAATATTGAACTATTTTGGAATTATATTATACTATCCAAAAAGTATATAAAAAGATATTAGAAATTTATTGACAATCAGCATTGGGAATACAGTTAGCAAGTTGATTGGAGGTGATATTTTTTCAAAAATTCAAATTCCAAAATCTAAACATGAATTATATTAAAATTTAAATAAATCTGATAACTAAAAGTAACATTACTTGATTATTAGCTTATTATTCTTTGTATAATCGCTTTTCAACAGGAAATTGATCATCATTTTGCATTTCGTTAACATTAATACTAAAGCAGCAAGTTAATATCCAACGATATTAATATTAATATTAATAAATGTAGTGTTACTTTTGATTCTGTCCTAAATCTTGAACATCATTCATCAAACTGTCTAAGACGTGACTCTTATAGAATATAATAACGGTATCAGGTTCACTATTTTGTAATTTAAAACGATAATCTTCATTATTATAATTTTTTTTGTTTAATAAACTTTTTAAATTTCCAACTAATATATTGATTAGTTCATATAATGATAATAGTAATAATTTTGAATTAATGTTTTACCTTTAATTTTTTGAATTGAATTAATTTTACCACTAGAAGAAGATTCTGAAGATGTTCTGAATTTAATATTGATTTCATCCTGATTAAAAAAATATGTTAATAGAAAAAATAATACAATTCGTGTTAATCGTTTACATTATTAGATTTTTCATTAATAAAATTCTTAAATTCATTCAAATATCCATATTCATTGGTTTGATTAGTTAATTGAGCTATTTTGATTATAGTGAATATATAAAATTTAATGCAATATTTTTCATTTATTTTTTACCTGATAAATTTACAAAATATCGTTTTTTAATGATATTTAATTGATTGAATTTAATACGATTAGTTAATTTTAAAGAATTCATTTTGAATAAAATTATTTATCATAGTATTTCTTGATCTTTATCATATTTATATATTAATTTGGTTATAATAAATGTTTTCATAATGATCTATAATTACTTCATCTTAACGTAACTTTTCCAATTTGGTTTTCATGACATCATCTCAAATTGATGAAGGTTTTCAATAAATTAATATTAATTTGATAATATTGTTTAAATATATTAAACTAAATAGTTAAATCCTTTTGTGTTTGATATTGTATTTATATTGCTTCTGTTTTATATTGAAATTAATTTAAACATAATTCATCAAAAAAAAATTATTGAATATTTAATTATCAACTATAAATATAATTCTTAAATTCATTATTAATATTGAAGTTGAATAAATTAAGTTTAAAAATGTGGAATAATACTGTTCATTTATTCTTAATATAGATAATAATACAAAATTAAGATTCTTGTATTCTAAAAAGTGAATTTTTGAATTGATTATCTATATAATTCCATAATTGATGATCAGCATTGATACTTATATAGACACCTCACTTTGATGCTCATTATTTTTAGAAAATTGATTTTAAATCATATGATTCAACAATATTACTAAATAATACAAAAAGTTTTCGGTAATTTTAATATCCTCAATAATATATCAAAAAGTTAATTCACTATTAATTTAGAGTATGATAAAAATAATTTAAATTAATGAAATTTTAATATTGATTAAAATGGAATTCTAGTTAAAATGCTTCTTGACATTGTTTCGAAATAATTGTCATACCCGTCAAAATAAATAGGGTTTAGTGGTGTTAAATATAAAATAATGTGATTATAATTATCTTAATATTAATTTATGATAAATAATGCTGTTGGAAATTATTTGTTGTAATCAGATAATGAGTTATTGATAATCTTTTTTGTTTATTCTGTAATATTGAAATATTGATCTAGATTGGAATTTTTATTATTTGCTCAAAATATGCTCTGTTTTGGAAATTAAACACTATATAATTTCAACATATTATTGTTTCTAAGTAATTATGGATTATTGTTCAAATTTGACAATATTTATATACATGACTTAAGCAAAAATTGGAGGCTCTATCATAATAATGTCTCGAATATAAAATTTTTTTTTCAAATTGATTATACTGTCGCGGATCGGGAGGTCTGCTCCTCATTCAACCTTAACCGTCCATCATGATTCCAAATGTAGTCCACTCACAAATACCAGGCGCAATCCTTGCACAATGGAAAGTTTCAGACTATAACAGTAATTGGAGTTTCAACGCATTGGAAGAGGACTAACCACACTATAAAATAGTCACTGCACACCTATTTGCTCAGGGATCATCCCGAGCTGGGCCAAGCTCTACATCTTGATATTTTAATAAAACTCTTTAAAGTACCTCGTTAGTCGTCCTTGGTCCGTTTCATCAAATCTACGTGATCTTTATTGCAGGTTTACTTGCTAGAAGACCCGCAATACCTTATTGCTATATTACCCTATTTTCAAATCAAAATAACTTAGATGGTTATAAATTTACCAATTTTACCTAAAGCTTCAATACTTACTATTTTATCAGTTGTTGAATATTTAGAAAAAAAATAATTATATTGATTTTGATATATTCGATTGAATATTGGAAATTTTCGGGATAATTATTTTTTGATATTAAATAAATAATAGTCACAATTTATTTCAAATTATAAAAAAGAAAATTCTCTTATAATACGATATTATTTTTAGTTTTAGATATAATTAATATCAAAGTTAGATTCAGCTTTATAAGTTTATTTTTTATTTTATCATAAATATTTGTCAACTAGATTATCAAGTTTAATATGATTGCTATATTTTTAATAACTAATATAATCCCTTATATATTGATAAAGATCATTAATTTAAGATTATATGTTTTGAAATATAAATTGAATTAAGATTGTTTAAAATGAGGTTAATATCTTAAATTAGTGGTATATTTGATATTTCTAACATATCAGTTTTTGAAAAATCAATTAAATAATACTCAGATTAGCGTCAATATTACGTAGATCAAGTAATTTTAAATCATTACATAATAAATTTTAAAAATCACTTATTGAATTTGATACATTTAACTAAATATTAACAGATTAAAAAATTAATGAATTAAATATTAAAGGATTAAATTGGTTTTATTAATTAAAAGATGAATCACATTAAATTTCAACATCATTCAATTTTCCATTGTTATTTCCAAATATAACTTTAATATAGCTAACCGAAATCTATCCAATTAATCAGCAATTAAATAGACTTTAAAAATTTAAAACATTATAGGATAATAGAGGTTTCATTTAACAATTTATGATAAACTAGATTTAAAAGTTATTCTGTCTAATTCATAATAAAAAACCTGAAAAAAATAGAGTATTTTAATATGAATTCATATGAAAATGATATATTGCATATTATACAATTGAAAAACGTAGAAAACTAGTATCTCATTATTGCTAATATATATACATAAACATTAATAGGATAATTTGTCAATATTAATCATGGGTATTGATTATTGATTATTGATTATTGATTAATTCATCATAATTATATATTATCGAAAATAAAAATCATAAAGTTATCGGAGTTAATTGATAGTTATATATATTTATATTAAAGTAGAGAAGAACCTTTGATTCAAATGTTAATCATTTGGTTAAATAATTCAAAGGACTGGTTGAATGAATGATAATGTTTAAAGTACATAGGCTGGCTGTTGTTATTAATATTTGTTGATTTAGTTTTCAATATTATGCTTCTTATGTTAAATTGCTGAATCCTGTGAAGTAGTGTTTAATTTGTTCGGTGAAATATTTATCGAGTATGGTGATTTTTCGAGTTGATAGCTATTGTAATACATTGGGAGAGAAGGTTAATCATTCTTCTTTGATAGGTGCTTCAACTGATTGTCCATATCCAGAACTCTTATTCTATGGAGAAGTTTATTTAGCATCAGATATCTATATATGGTTAAATAAACTTACCATTAAGCTTTGAGTATAGTAGCCCATATCTTTAGAGTGGCCAAAAGTAGGGTTAGCGTCACTGTGACCAGCTGAATTCGCTCCAGATTCGTGACCTTCATACCCCTCTTTATTCTCGAATGAACTCTGATTTAGTGATCCAAGGGGCATCTGCTGAATATTGCCGAAAGGGTAGTTGTTTTGGCCCATCAATCCACCAATCTGTTCGATTCCTGTCGTATCGCCTCCGCTAGAGATTCTGCGGTGCTCATACCTGTGCATCGAATATGGGTCAGCTAACGAGTGGCGACGTTGGAACATGGCCGCCCTGCGATTCACGAGGTTCATAGTGTGGTTCTGAGATTGATCAAATACGTTGCCATTTATACCCATATTTTCCATGCCGCTGACCTCGGAGATAGGCTCCATCTGTGAGACCATACTTCCAGATTCACCTGGATTTGTGAAAGGATTGGAAATTTGTGAAGAGTAATTGGAGTTGGTTTCTGATTGGTTGTCTCCACCCCCTGAATTGGAGTTGAAGTTGAAATTTTGATTTTGTTCGAAATTCATATTATTGGAGTGAAGCTGACCTGCGAGAGGGTGTGATAAGTCCATGGAATAGTTGGTTTCACTCTTAGGCACTCTGTTATACATACTCATACTCAACGAAGCTGCGGGCTGAGAGAATCTTCTTTGTGCATTACGGCCCGCAAATGCAGGGTTTAGTGAGCTACCGTTATAGCCATAATGAGAAGGAAGTCCAGCCATGAGAGGGAACTGGCTAGCAGAGGGAGACATAGAGGATTGGAAGGGGTCCATTCCAATAGCACTGGTGTAGCTGGCGGTGTATTTGCCCACTATCTTTTTCAAAGCGTAAGGAAGGACTTTCCAAGGGAAAACCTTGACGTCCTTTTCGATATTTCTAGGCTTTGGATTGGGGAAGGACATAATTAACTTGAAAAATTCAGCGGATTCAGGTTTACACTTGGATACTGTAAGGGGTCTGAATCCCTCCAAATTTCTTCTAATTCGATTCTTTTCTTCAACAGTGAATCTGACTGATATGAGGGATTCTAGAAGATAAATACAGTCAACACTGGTGATGAAACAGTCCATCTTCTCTTGCCAGTAGATACAAGATACGACAATACTGTTAGGGGGTCGCTCTGAAGGGTTGACTGGTTTGAAAGTACAGAAAATATTGTTGTTTTCATGACGACGCCAGAACTGAACTAAACGGCGACGAGCTTGTCTTTCTTCGTCAGTCCTAATAAATATTTATATTAGACTTAGTAGCATATAGTATACTTAAAGCTTACCAATTAAGGACCATTTCTTCGATGTTGCCTTCGAAGCGAAGGTTGGCTTTATTCAAAATAGAGTTGTATGGATGGGGAGCGTTCATTCCCATAGGATCCATGGGTATTGGCAAGTTGACTCCGATACTGTTATCCATGTGATATATTACAGTTTGTTATTATTGTTAGGTGCTAGTATGGTGTATTGGTACAAGTTTCAGTTGAAAAATGTTGAAACCAGTATTTGAGTGAGGTTAAAGATTAAGAGAAGGTTTCAGGTTAATAAAACAACTTTGATATAAACAAGTGACACGGGGGACGGAAGGTGATGCTTGCGCGAATGAGACTGGTGAGTATAATACACGTAAGCTAAGTATTTAAAACTAAAACCAAAATGAATCTAAAAGGTATTAGAACGTTTGTCAAACACAGTGTTTTACACTTAAAAACCCAAAATCAAGGAATAATAAATTGTGAATCCAAGTTTTGGACTGGTTAAAGTGCAAAAGGTCGTTCGAAACAATTTATATACTTTGATATAATTTATCTTTATGGTAATTAGGGAGTATGTGTTGGGGTAAGGAAATTTTCAAATTAGGCTAATGAATCTGGAGGGAGGAATCCTCAAGCCTATCAGCCAGCCAATCACAGTCGCGGATTCTTGTCCTAAATTGATATGAAACCTGCTAAATTTCTTAATTCAGACCTAAAGACCCTGATAAAGTATGAATTGATGAAAGTGGGAACAAGTCTAAGAGAACAGCTGATTGGCGATTAAAAAGCTCTCCTAGCTGATTCTTTTCATCCTATGCCATCACTCACATATCGTTATATAAATAAAAATGGCCAATTTGATATCTCTTAAGTCGACTCTCAGCGATTATCATATTCCCCCTATGTATCATTTAATTACTCTAGCATTTTCTAGCCAATGAATTATCACTTATTAAACAGTTGATTAAGCGAAATTATCCAATCAAATTATTAAAACCACAGTGTGAAACTTGAGTTTCACTAAAGCTTAACTTTACAAAGTTCAATTCAAACTGTATCACAATTTTGAAACCTTTGAAAATAATTTGAATATTAATATGCTTTGCATACTATATCATTTTGATTCTTTGAAGAAAATAATCATTCAATACTTGACTTATATTTTGCGGCATGTTATTTCCTAATTAAGTTTATATATTCACAAATAAATACAAACTGGCTAAAATATAAAAAATATACTAATTATTCAGCTCTATAATATTAAAAATTATATTTACTGTATAAAAGATATTTTATATAAATATTACTATATTAGATAATCAATGAAATATATTCTTTTAAAATTTATTAATTAAAAACAATATTATTACTATGATCCTCCAAAAACTAATTCTCTCAAACCAAAAAATTATTAACCCTGAAAATTTTATAATCAAATTCTTTTCATCAATTCAAACCATTTCTATATTTGTTTAACCACAGTTTCATTAGTCATTAAAAATCGAAATATTTTTATTATTTGGATTATTTTTTCATTTTTAATATGGATATTTTTTAAGTTCCAATGTTAATATAAAATATATTTAACACAACTATTAATTATAAAAATAATAATCTCAAATTATTAAATAATCTTTATGATTAATCTCACTTCATTTCTCATAATATTTTTTTATTTCTAAAAATCAATTTAATTGAAACAAACAATAATTTTTAATAATTTACAAAAATTTATCCTAATATTCTGTAATTATTCATAAAGATGATATATTATCTTTTATCCAATTAGCATCCCCCTTCCTATTCTTCAATTGAATCATATTAATAATATTAATCTCATAAAAATATATAATTGGTTGACTTAACAAATATTATCTTTGGCCCTTAATCAGTGCATATATGTTATTTTTGGTTTACTCAATTAATAATTGGGAGGTGAGAACATATATTATGAAACTGGTCTCAGTTAGCATGTTTTGGTGTCACGAATATTAATGCAATGAGAAGGTATGTTTTTTGATAGATGCCAATGGGTTACTATTGTTAGTTCTGCTAATTTGTTTTGTTGAAATTACACAAGAGTTTCTATCCAGTTCCCTAATTAAGATTATTAAAACAAATAGCTCAAATTTTTGATTGGAATAACTATCTAAAACTATATATATTTTCCATAAATAATTCTATATAATAAGTATAATAAAGTTTTCGTTATGATTGGATAAAGGGTTGGTTAACAAATCATTCAAGGTCTCGATAAAACAAATTTGCAAACCTAATTATTAATGGATAGTTTATTAAGTTCAGTATCGCTTCGGAATTATTCTACAATTGGCAATATTCGTATATACATTTTAAAATTTTACGGAAATTCTGTAAAAGTTTCTTATCAGAATAGCTAAATCTTAGTGGCAAAATTTAGAGTGTTTCGTCACCAGTAGATTTTCAAAGGATATAATCTTGTATATCAGAAATTTTTACTACTCTTTTTATCTGTCCATGAATAGAAAATTGATATGAATTTATATCCTTGGCTATTTTCAATCAATTTTTTAGTTTTGCGAAATTTAGATTCAGAATCCAGAATACAAATGCAATATTCCAACCTAATAGCATTTAGTTTCTTCCAAATTTACGCAGTTGGGTTCAGATATTGATTGAAACCGTCAAAATGGATATGAAGAGGGGGAGAATAGGAAAGTCTCACAATAATTACACAATAAATGCCAGTTTAGCATTACTGAAAGAGATTATCAAAAAAACATGTTGAAATTAAGTCACTTGATCACATACTTAATCAATCTTGGTTTTTTGTTATTAACTTCGGAGTGTCTGTGAGATTATTGATTGCCAGAGAATGTTGCAATAGTTGTTGAACAATCATTTATCATTTGGCAATGGATTCTTTTATCAAATAGTTAATGGTTTGATCCATGTTACTTTTGATAGTTGCCACTTATATTAACTAATATTAATTGAATTATTTTTAGAATGTTTTCATTTTTATTTTATGTAATAATTATAAAGTTCTTCTAAACCGATAAATAATTAAACACTTATGACCTTTTGAATGAATTTTATCTTATCTAGTAATATTATCAATAAATTGAAATTAGGAGACTGTCATTAATATGAAATTGTCAGTTATATCAAATTATTAGACTGCAAAAATATAAAATTTGAATAAAGTCCTAATTATAAACTTTGAAAATATATATTCCGTCCCAAAATATTTTCTAACAAACAATGGTTGTTAATTCATTATGAATTGTGAATGAATTCAGTTTATAAAAACTTTATCACTGCTATATCTGATATTGTTAATATGATTAAATAATTCAGAGATAGTAAAAACATTAATAGTAGAGATACGATGGATTGATAATTTAATATTTTTTCCAAGTAAAATGGTTTATATATTGTACTTAATACCTTAAGATAATAGGTTATAGTTCGTTAATTATTTTTATATCAAAAAATGTAGGTAGTTTTGATTGTAAAATCGAAATGATTGAGCTGAATATAATATAAATAATTTAATAATGATAAAATAATATGATTGTTTTGCTAGTTAAATACGTTAAAGGTGACTTTGATTTAATATCAATATAATTCATATTTAAATTTTATAATATATTCAAAATTTTGTAAATTTTCACATTTGCTTGATTTAATATCATATTCAAATATAGTTAAATTACAAATATTTTATAATCTGAAAAATATCGAATTAAATTGATTATATAATTTTATAATCTTGGAATTAATAACGTACATATCTAATATATATGATATAAAGCTGTATTAGCATGGATATTTAATTTTGACTGGAATTTAATCAGAACATAGCTTATATTATTTACTATATATGGATCAAGACATTTATTTATTATATTAATACAAATAAAACTTTGATAAAATAGTTCATTTGTAGGTGTCAATTTTATTAAGATTATAAACCTTTAAATATTTTGACAAATTCATAAAATGTAAAAACAAAGCTAATTGAATCACATGTTTTATCTCAACCTTATCCATTTTAATGTACATAACAATTAATTGATGATAAGTACATTCTAATCAAAGAGAATATTATAATTATTTTTTAAAATATAATGAAAAGTAAATAAACTGATATGTATTATCACCAGTCATGAAAATCACGAAATATAAAAATGATTGATAATTTTATAAAGCATTATATTCAAACTATCAATAACATAACGTTGAACAATGAAGTTTCGAACTATCTTGATAGATGTTAATGTGAATTTATTAAAACCTTAGTTAATTCGAAAATTTTGTGGTTAAAGCATTGGTAATTAAACAGTATCATAAATGGTATATGAAACATCAAATAAAAGAAAATCATCACATCATTAAAGTCAATATTCTATCTTTGTTTGATTTTGTCTTAGTATTTGCTTTAATATTTGTCTAATCAAATTTATATTATACTCTGGATTCCTAAGCGTTTTAATTAAGCTATAAAGAATTATTATCAACCACACATTTTACAATTGTTTGTCAACAAATAATATTGTATTCAAATTATATATTGTGTATATTATATTTCTTTACTTACCTATATTATACCATTAAATTCTACAAATTTAAATTTTATAAAATTATTATATCTTTCAAATACTATTAAATTTCTCAAATTACTCTATAAAGCTATTTTGATTTTTTATTATATCGTATTATGGGTCACTCTTCTTTAACTTTGCGTACAATTTTTCTCTAATAGTAAATTTAATCAAGTAGTATTAAACCATTCAACAATTGCAAAAGAGTAGAGAATTAACTATGATTTATAAATTACTCAAGATTATTAGCGAGCCTCTTTAAAGTAATAACCAACTATATTAAAATTCATAAGAGTCCTATATAAAATTACATATCTGTTTTGCATATTAAATATGTTAATGAAATTATTTTTATTATAGGGGATTCAAAGTTTTACACATTTAAAACATTTCAATTGAAATTTTTTTGTTATAAATTTGATAAACAAATTCTTATTTTTAAACACATACTACAAGAATATGGTTACAAAACCATCAAGATTAATATAATTTAGGCTCTTTAATATGTTTGGCTTATCAAAATATATCATGTTATTAACAAAATGAATACATCACTCTATAAATATTTGCTTAATTGGATTTGTAAAAAAATAATATAATAATTTATTACTTTGTAATTTAAATAATGGGAATTTTTTGCAATTGAAAAAAAATAAACATTTTAATATTTAAAAAGTAAAAATAAATATATATTATAAAATTAATAGTTTCCTTTATTTCTAATAACTTTTTGCTATACTTTTGGCAAAGATCTAACACCTAAAAAATAGCTCTTTTTATTAAAGACTGAAATTTAATGTTTTATAAACCAATTAAATTTTCCTGTAGAAATTTTCTTTCCTGTAAGCTAGTTTTTTAATTACCCAAAACAATTATAATTATATAGGTTATAATATAGAGAATATACTAAATGTAGTAGTTTTTTCCAGTTATTTTTAATTAGAAAGTTTTTTACAACTTTAGATTTATGTATTTTATAATTATCATGTAAAATAATAGGTTTTTTAAATTATATTAAGAATAGTAATTAGAAATAGTTTTATTTAAAAAAGAAATATAAAGTTTACTATTAATAAATTTTCTTTTAAAAACTAAATAAGAATAGTATATGCTATTATAATCTATTATTATAATTAATATTTATTTATTAATAAAGTGTTTATTTAAAGGAATTTATAGAGGGAGTTGATTTAGTTTAATCTAACACTTTGATTTATGTTTTAACAAAGGATTATATAAAAAAATCTAAGATTTATTAATTATAATAATTTACTGTAAAAGCTTTGGTTTTTAGCTATACCTTAGTAAGTTTTGTTTAACAATAGCTACTCTAACTTTTTTTTAAGCTTTAGTTAAATTATAAGGTATTTATTTTATATTTTTATTAATTAATTTTAATTTAAACTTTAATATATATAAAATACTTATGTAATTAATATTAAAGTATCTTGATAATTCTTTAGCTAAAATAAAAAAGTACTTTCTAATATAATTTTTTACTTTATTAACAATTAAAAAAATAATAGTTGAAATTAGTTTTCTAAATTTTAATAGGTTTTAGGTAGTTTCTCTCCTAGTTTTAAAGTAATTTACCTAGTAATAAATTATTAATTTAGATAATACTTCATTATTAAAAGTTGTTTGTAAATTTTAAATGATTTTAAAGGGTTTGTGGTTAAGTTTTATTAATATTAAAATAAAAAACTTTTGATGGTTATTATTTGGTTTAAGCATAATTAAATTAAATAACTAATTTTAAAAAATTAATTTTTTAATCAAAAAAATTATTATATATATAATTTGAAACTATTTATTTTCTTATTTGTTTTGTATATATTTGCTTATTTGAAACTAATAATATATTTGAAAAAGCAAAAATTAAAAAATTTTCCATTTTTTTAATTTTATGGTAATATAAATAGAAAAATATCTTTGAATGAAATAGTATATATTTTAAGCTTTTAAACCTATAACCTGTTGATTTATATATAAGAAAAAATAAATAATAATATTTATTTTAATATAAATAATATTTAAGAAATATAACTATATGATATATCTATACTTAATTAATAATTGATAATTTAAAAATAATATTCAATTATTTAAAATAAATATATTTATTTTTTAAAATAAAATATAATATAATATTACTTTGTAATTTAAATAATGGGAATTTTTTGCGATTGAAAAAAAATAAACATTTTAATATATACAAAGTAAAAATAAATATATAATATAAAATTAATAATTTCCTTTATTTCTAATAACTTTTTGCCATACTTTTGGCAAAGATCTAACACCTAAAAAACAGTTCTTTTTATTAAGGACTGAAATTTGATGTTTCACAAACCAATTAAATTTTCCTGCAGAAATTTTCTTTCCTGCAAGCTGGTTTTTTAATTGCCCAAAACAATTATAATCACATG
>JNEM01006894.1:0-12068 GCA_000697335.1 Conidiobolus incongruus B7586 | reverse complement strand
GTAATTTTATTATTATATACATTTTAAGCAATATGATATTAAACTGGAAAAATAATAATAATAATAATAATAATAATAATAATAATAATAATAATAATAATAATAAGAAAATACAGTGAATAATACTGATTTATATCTCATACTAAATCAAACTTTAGTACTAGCTACAAGCATTTGGATAAATTTATAATGTATATTATTCTCCAATTAAATAGTAGCTGATATGAATCTAAATATGGGAAATATACCTTTTATACTAAATTTTAATTGATAAACCGCAAATGAACAAAACATGTCAAAATAGGGATATCATAACTGGTAAATATGATTAATAAAAAGATAATCTAGCCTATTAATATCGGATAACATATCAAATTTAGCAACTATCATATGAAAATTAATATGGTATATATTTTGGTGAAATTTTTTAAACATTGATTGGTTTATTTTAAAAAATTTCTTGCGGTTATAAAATGTTAATTATTAATATAAGATTTAATAATAAATATGATTATAGCTATGTTTCGGATGATACTATGCATTAGGAAATATTCACAATGCATTAGTAATTAGAATACAGAGAGAATATGTTAAGTAAGCCAAATATATTCTTTAGTATTTATTTATTTAAATTAATCATAATACATGTTAAATTCTGAATTCAAATTATAATTATTAGATATTTAGATAATAATAAATTTTTTTAAAATTGGTGTTTAATAAAATTCTATTATTATTTTGTTATAATTTGAAAAAAATTTTAATATTCATTAAAATAAAGTCTAAATAAGTTGTTATAATTCATAATATATCAGTATATAAAATTTTAATTATATTCTATTTAATTTTCTTATTTTATATTTGTCAAATATTTGTATTTTAATTTTTAAATATGATTTTAATAATGACAATTGAATAGTAGACATATTATTTTAGAAACATATTAAAAATATATCTTGTTCAAATCTATTAAATATTCTCAAAAAAGAATCATAATTTTGAAATTTTTTAATCTTATAAAAATACTCTATAACATATATGGTAGAAAAGATTGATATAATTTCGTATATTCAATTCTTAATTATTAATTTTGTAACTAAGATCACAATATTTTAATAACGTGATGATATTGATTTCAAATTATTTCAAATCTGAATAATATTTATTCACACCAAAGAGTGGACTATTAAGTATCATTCGAATTATGATTAACTTAGCAAACTGAATAGAAGAATATATATGCCTAGAAGTATCAAATAAAGCAGAATATGATATTATTCATCTTCTAATAATGAGAATATTGATAGGGCAATACAATCAATTCTATGAATAAAAATTTTAGTTATTATAATATTTAAAATAATTGAAATTTGACAATAACTTTTAGATAAACTATAAATTTGAAAAACTAAAAATATTATTTAATAATTATAAAAATATATAATTCCACACTTTTTGAATTATATAAAATATTGTTTATATGGTTATTCAGAAGATATCAATTGGGTTAACTCATAATATCAATATTTATCATTGTCACTAATTAGAGTTCAATAGTATAAGAATTTAAAATTGGGATAATATTGTATTCCTAATGATATTTGAATATAATTGATTATTTTGAAAATACTCTGGATATGAAATCAAATTCATAATTAAAATTAATTTTAAATTTTGAATAAATCAAAATTATTGGTTAATTTTATTTATATTAATAATAAAATTAAGCATAAATTTAATTAAGTAATTATTATAATATTATGATATATAAAAAATTATTGATATTTATGATATTAGTGTAGAAATTAAATAATGGCACAATTTTAAAATTAATATTAAACAAATAAATTAATAAATAATATATAAAAATTAATAAATAGTATAAAATAAATAGCCTCTTTTATTATTAATAACTCTTTTCTATACCTTTAGTAAGCTTCTAATACCTAAAAAATAGTTCTTTTTATTAAAAACTGAAATTTGATATTTCACAAACCAATTTAATTTATTTGCAGGAATTTTTTTTTATAAGCTATTTTTTTAATTGTCTAAAACAATTATAATCATATAGGTTATAATCAAGTGAATATACTAGATATAGTAACTCCCTCTAATTTTTTTTATATAAAAAATCTTTTATAGCTTTAGTTTTATATATTTTGTAATTATTATGCAAAATAATAAATGTCCTCAATTTATATTAAGAACACTATTTAGAAAATATTTTATTTAAAAAAGTAATATATAATTTACTATTAATTGATTTTCTTTTAGATATTAAATAAAAAAAACCATATACCATTATAATCTATTACAACAATTAATATTTACTTATATTTAAAGTATTTATTTATTGGAATTTATAAAGGGGATTGATTTAGCTTAACCAAACATCTTGTTTTATTTTTAAATAAAGGATTATATAAAGGAATTTAAAATTCATTAATTATAAGTATTTACTGTAAAAACCTTTATTTTTGGTTATACCTTAATAAGTTTAATTTAGCTATAGCTACTTTAATTTTCTTTTAGGTTTTTGTTAAATTATAAAGTATCTATTTTATATTTTTATTAATTAATCTAAGTTTAAACATAAGTAAATATAACATGCTTATATAATTAATATTAAATTACTTTAATAATTCTCTAGCAGAAATAAAAAGGTATTTCTTAATATATTTTTTTATTTTATTAGTAAGTGAAAGAATAACAATAGAAATTAGTTTTTAAATTTTGGTAAATTTTGAATAATGTCCCTTTTAGCATTAAAATCACAAATCTAGTGATATATGGTAGTTTTAGATAAAGCACCATTTCCATAAACTGTTTAAAAGTTTTAGATGATTTTAAAGGGTTTATGGTTAAGTTCTAAAGATACAAAAATAAAAGCCTTTTGATAATTATAATCTAGTTTAAACATAATTAAATTTAAGTATAAATTTTAAAATCAAAATATTTTAATAAAAAAAAATAATTAAAATTGAATATATATATATATAGTTTGAAAATATTTATCTTCCTATATATTTTATATATAAATAATCTTTCAAAATGTATAATATGTTTGAAAGATCAGAAATTAAAAAATTTGCCATTTTTTAATTTCCATACTAATACTATAATATTATGTTTTGTAAATGAAAATAAGAATCATATATTAATTTCAAAAATTAATTATCCATAAATATCTTTATTATCAAATGGTTAAAGAAAAATTATAAATTTATAAATTTATATATAATTAATATGTAATGAGGTAGTTTATTCGTTGAATTATTCAATTATGTTCAAAAATCTTTTACCATTATTCAAGGGATGTTGATAATTTCAAATTTAAATTGCGAATAGAGGAACATAGGATAAAATTAAAGTTATATTGTGTAAATGAATTGGAACATTAAATTTAGTATATATCAATAACAATTGTAACTGTCGGAGAATGACATGGTGAATGAATATACTTAGGATACATGGTTAAAATGATCAAAGTCCATAATAGTGTGCTTAATAGATTAATTTTTATCGAAATGTGATGATCAAAATTCATTATTTATAATCATATAAAGAGCATTTTTGATTTAAGATATTTTATATGCCAAAAATATTGATTGATTATCTAGTAAAGGATATTTTGTTAAGTTAGTCAGAAATGGGAATTTTTGATAATGTTATAGTAATAGGCCTTAAAACTTATGTTCATTATTTGATGTTAATAACACTGGTACATATTAATATTCCAAATTATTAATTTGATTTTTCTGTGTATTCTCGAAATTCTTTGCTACTTCCCGAAGGTAGGTGTAGAATTAAAGCATTAGTTTTAGTCTTTTTTTAAAAGTCATTCGAACATTTGTTTAGTGAATGTAAATAAATTGTAACTATATCATAAAGTATCAGGATGGATTTTTAATGTGTCAAACGATTGCATCAAGGTTTGATAATAAAAGTCTTGAATTTTAATGCTGTACTGTTCAAAAAGTTTATTGATACTATTATATTTAAATCAATCAAAGGCTTTGAGCAGAGAAAGGAGCATTAAATATAAATAATATTAATTTTTGTTAGTGTTCTTTATTTTAAATTATAATTGCAATCTGTCACTAATGCAACTTTTGAAATAACTGAAATTAAAATTCATTTCGGCTATCTTTAAATTATTATATTGAGTGGAGACTTTAAAATAATTAATTATTATAGTAAATAAAATACTGTGTTTTAAATAAAATTATTTAAAAAATATGTCTTTGAATAATATATATTTAAAAGAATTGAAAAGGATCATAATATGAAAAACCACACAAGTTGAATATGTTCTCTTGAAGTATATATTAATATCACAATAAGACATAAATAAATCCTAAAAATTGGTAATTATTTACAATGGCTATTTAATATAATTTTTTAAAATGTAGATTAAATTATAATTTTAAAATTCATTAATTAAAGGTATCAATATATATTAAATCTATAGTCTGTTAAATACTATTTTCATTAGCATTAAATCAAATTAATGAATACTTATTTGTAAGATAATTAAAATGAAAATCTATTTTTCTAAAATCTTTGTATTCAATATTCATTTGAAACATTATTTCTTTAAATATTTTATCTGAACTGTTTTTTGATTGTAATGCTATTTTCAATGCTGAATATTTTGATTTTATAGATTACTATATTATTTATTTTCAATTTATAATTCAAAAATATTTATGAAATTATTTTTAATGAAATAATGTGATATTTGTCAATTAAAGTAATTTATTTCAAGGAACTGGATGGATAATAGTATATATGAACTACACTGATTATTTTTATTTTTGCTTAAATTCTCCATTAATATATATAATTTATAAAATTATATACTCTCTAATCTGAAACTTAATGAAAAGTATATATTTGGTTTAATAGAAATATAAAGTCAATATTTCAGTGAATATATCGAATATTAATGATGTGAATAATATTGATTTTCACTATTATTTTTTATCACAATTAATATGGAAATTAAAAACTATTAATATTATTTTAAATTTATTTGGATTGGTTATATAAATCAAAAAATAACTGTAAATATTTTATATTTAATATAATGCAAGTGTTGTTTCGATAGTAAATATTGTAATATAAGTAATACTTTTAAATTATATTCATTTCATTACAATTATAGTGATTTATTTCAAACAAACTTCAAATGTCAATAAACTATCGATTTATAAGATTGAATAAAGTTGAAATAGTACAATATAAACCTTTCAACATACTATTATAACACTTTGGTGGTTGAACAGATATTTGCTCCAAATTAATTCATTACAGGAATTTTCCAATCTAAATTTTTAAATATTCCAAAATATTATTCTATATATTTAGAATATAAAATTTTGCAAAAATTAAACTTATTATTTTCAAATAATTTTCAGTACATATGTTCAAATATTAAAAATTTTATATGTGAATATCAAGCTTTAATAAATGCTATTATTTCTATCTCGTAAGATAGGTAATCACAAAAAAATTATTTTTTTAATGTAATGAATATATATAACCCATTTTAAGTTTTTCGGGATTTAAGCCAAATATATGCATATAATATTATACCATTATTCAAATTTCAAATAATTATTACAATTAAATGGTTATCTTAATATTTTATTAACAAAATAATGATAGTAGTATACTCATACTGATATATTCATGATAAAAATGAAATAAAATTAGATTAAACCCTGACCCGTTTCCCTACCTAATAGAAAAATAAATTGCTCAAATCAAGTGATATTAAATGTATAATTTTTTCAAAACCAAACATTAGCACCCTAAAATCTAAGACTAATGAATTGATGATGTATCTTAGTTTTAATTTGGGCTGTTGAGCAAAATTTATGATGGAAAATTGTTGTAATATGACATAGTATTGTCATGATTATGGTTTTGATGATGTGATATTATATTGGCAACTTTATATTTGATATTGATATCAAAACCAATATAAAATATTCTAGATTTTAAAACTAATGAAATGAATGCTTCGACATACAACTAATCAATTTATCTTCCAATTTACAATTAATCCTGGTTAATATATTAAAATTATCCATCAAGAAATAAGCAACCCAACATACCAATTCGGAACGCTCTTAAGAATGTGATAAACCTAATTACGAAATTAGAAATCACTATTAAACTAGATTCACTTTGAAAATAGTGGACAGAAAGATAATTAACAACTAACCAAACCTAGTAATCATTCCAAATTTTTGAGATTGGAAATTCATGCATTAATTCAATTTGTTGAATTTGATTATTAATATTCTGGCATTATTTTATCAACTGATTTTTGTTTATAAATATCTTGCAATAACATTTTTTACCAATTCGTCTGAACAAGTAGTTATTCGATATTATAATATATTAAATTTAATACCAATCAAACCTTGTAAACAGCCACAAGCTAATAATAGCGATGTATTGATATCAAAAATAACTAATATATTTAATAGATCATAGTTATAATGTAATCTAAGCGAATTTACAGGTTATCCCAAGCAAAACCATTTGAACCTCTCTACCAAGCTTAATTTGAATCAAAGTCATAATTAAATCATCCAACCCAGTGTAATTAGGAAGCCTTCTAATTGCATAGGTTTGACCCAAATGATTAGCTATTTTAAATGATATTTTAATATTTTGATATGTACTAATAACTATTGAATATTTTGTGAGATCATGGTAAAAGAAAACGATCTACTGGTGACTATCTATGTAGTTTATAAATCAATATTTCTTCCAACATAGAGTCATATCAATTGTCTAATGCTCATTATATCCGCTAACTTTATAATTCCGATTCCGACAGCTAACATTATCCACTATCACCTCTGTATATAATGCGATAAGCAATATTAATGATTAGTGTTTAGAATTTTGAATAAATCATTGGTTAATCCAGGATATGAGCCAATAGAAACATAAAATTCTAATATATTTATGTGATTTAAGATTTTCAATTTTGAGATTCGGATCCCTTCCAAAACAATGCAAGATCCCGATTTGGTGTATTAATATGATATACCAAAAGTATAAAATAGGTTAAAGGTACAGGTAAATTTTCTAAAATATCAATTTTACACCTCTATAGTACCAAATCATTAATAAATTAATTAATATAATTAATTTAATTGATTTTGTGTTACTTTATCATTTCATACCAAGCAAACTATATCACCTATAAATATGTGACCCAGTTCACCAATTGCGAATTATCCCTTCTAATTTTCTACTTTGATCAATGTCTCACAAATCAGCCAAGAGACCTTCTATTCCTAATATAATGCCCCAATCTCGTTCTTCCTGCCAACTCACCACTACTGATTTCCATGCTCACCTTCACTCTCCCATTCCTAATATTGGGAACTATATCAGGAGAATGTCTATGTCTAGTCTCAATGTAATCAACAAAATCGCTAACTGTCATCATACAACACCAAAACATATTGAGATCAACTCTGAAGAGAGTGAAGAAGACAGTGAATTTGACAAAATGCTCCAAGATGATGTAACCAAATATTTAACATTGACACCAAATCTCGCTAAATCATAATCTTCGTTCGATCATGTTGAAGCTTTCTAACCTCCATCTAAAACCCCTTCTAAGGAATACTAACTCTAGAAGACTTAGTGCAATCACTAATTATCTTCATCAAGTTAATTTTTGACAAAACAATTTTTGAATTTCCTGATTTTTGAAAAATCGGGCTGGTTAATTAATAATTTAACTAATCAATGTATCCAAATATAATTGATATTTTAATAAATTATTTAAATAATCAATTAATATATATTTTAAATGAATTTTTTATTAAGTTTCTTTTTATTAAATTAAATTAAATTAAATTAAATCAAATCAAATCATCTTATTCTTTTCTTCTTTTCACCTTTAAATTTTAGTAATTTTTTAAATTTTAATAAAATCCTAATATCATAATTAATTCATATTCTTTATTTAAATTTATTAATTAAAAGAATAGTGTTTTATTTATATTATAATATTTGAATTAAAATAATTAATATTTCATTAAAATTGTTGATATAACTATATCATGTTATAATATGACATTTTTATGAATAGTTTTTAATTGGTAATAGATTAAAATTAAACTTTATACCTAATATCGGGATTTCTTAAATAATTAATTATTAAAATAAATAAATAAAAAACCTCAATTTTTATTAACACTTGAATTGAAAACTTAATAAAGTAAGATTTACCCTTTAGGTAATTAGAGTTTTTTATTTGTTTTAATTATATTAAAATTTTATTTAAAATTGTAATATATTTCATAATTTAAATTTAATCCTACTTATTACCAGGAATAAATTTGAATCATTATTTAAATATTTTTTGTTATAAATAAAAAGAGTATTTTTTTGAAACTAGTGAATATATATATATTATTTGAAAAGTGAAATCTTTATAAAATATATTCAAAAATGATGTTAATAAAAACTATTATGATTAAAATTCAAAATTTAATTTTAGCTTGTAAAAATTTTTCATATTATAAACATGTGTTGAACAGTGCTGTAAGTTAACGTAATTTAAAAAACTATGAAGTTCATGAATTTCATTTCTGCTACTATAATATATTTACTTTGAAGTTTGAGTAACATTAGAATTTAATAGAATGGAGAATTAATGATGTATATCTTGATCGATAATTTCAACTAGATATGTTAAATATTGAATTGATTAATTAGATGAAATGTATAACCAAATTTGCGTTATTTTAATAGATTTAACCAATAAAAATTGTTGATAAGTTATATTATAAACTTTCTTAAAGTTTTTAATAGTATCTGTTGTTTTATATATTACTTTGTACTAAATTAGAAGATTTTTTATGATTTAGTATTTTGACTAATTTAATAATGGCATTTATTTAACATGACAAGAAATATTAGAGAAATACAAACATACTTTGAGATTTAACATTATAAACACTAAAGAATGCGAATAAAGCTGATATATCACCTAAAATTTGTGATATTATGGTTGAATCATAAAGAATTGTAGTCAAAATAATATATTTAACAGTCTAGAAATTCGAGTGGCAATGTAGATGACTTGATTATAGTGTTTTATATTAAATTACCTTCTCAAACGAATTTTCTATCGCTGCTGTCACAATATATATCGATTGTTAATATAAAGATACAAATTAGCTTACATTTAATCAAAGATATTTTAAATAATTGATTCTAATGGTGCTATAGAGACATAATTATGCAACTTGATATTATAATTGATTTAAAAAGCACTGTTAATTACTCACCCAATATTGGAACTATTATGTTGTATTATCCTATAAACTTTATAAATGGTCTTGGCTCTATAATTTCACTATATTTTCTTTTAGATGCTTATATATCTTTTGCGTTCAATTCATTTTTTAAATATCAGTTGATTGCAACATAACACATTGGCAGTTGTGATATGTAATATGAAGCATGGATAAATTTCATTTAAACCTTTCTTAATTACTTTTGGAATATGACCAATAATATTGATTAAACTGATATTTCACAATTAAAATACATTTATCAATTCAAAAATATATTGGATTTATTTTCAAAAGAATTGGGGGATAAACTAACATTATCAATATATTTCAAAACCTTTGACCTCACTTTTTGACTGTTTTTATTAATGTTTTGCAAAGAAAGATATATTTGAAAATTGATATATTAAATTATAAAATTGACAATTTTCAAACTATTTGAAATAATTTATATTTTCAATATTTGAAAGTAATGACTATGTAATGAGTATAAATTTTATTGTATTGATATCATAAATAAATATCTTGAAGAATCATCAAATTATAATAGATATTAAAAATTATTAATCAAATTTTCAATGAATTCTGTGTAATTTCAAATTAAAAAATTAAGCTGGGTTTGAATAAAAACGATGATACGTGTAAAAATTTCATCTATATATATTATTTAGGTTGAATGAACTTAGATCAGATTATTTTATATTAAAACTATATTGTATTTTCTACTATAATATAGTATCTGAAGTATAATTAAAATATTCGATTAAGATAAAATATATGAACAAAATTTTATTATATTTGATTATAAAAATTTATTTTTTGAATTTTACCTAATCTTTTATTAAATTCAATATTTGCCAACATTTAATTATATTTTTTGCTTCTTTAGCTTTACTATGTGATATTTACTATATCTTTCGCACTTGTTAGGTGTTTATTTAATGTGTTGATTATAAGATGAGTTTCACCTATTTTGCTATAAACAAGTACATTAATACCCTGATTATTATTATTTATT
This sequence comes from Conidiobolus incongruus B7586, assembly GCA_000697335.1. Classification (NCBI taxonomy): domain Eukaryota; kingdom Fungi; phylum Entomophthoromycota; class Entomophthoromycetes; order Entomophthorales; family Conidiobolaceae; genus Conidiobolus; species Conidiobolus incongruus. Next base: position 1,712 of record JNEM01006894.1, on the reverse strand, counting down.
TATTAGATATATAAAATCAAATATTCTTGAAATATTTAACCAATTTTGAATAATTTTGAATTTATGAAAATTAAGTTCTAAATAGTTAAATATATTATATTGTTTATAAATTATAATAATAGCTTTATACTCAAAATTTTTATTTTCTAAATCTGGGATTTAATTTATTAAATATCTAATATTGTTAAGTTTTTTTGCAAATTATCAAATTCTCAAATTGAGATTTCTATCCAAACTTTAATGAAATTCAGGCAGTCAACTTGATATATTGTTTTTCATTTATTGTCTGATACTTAATTTCCAAATACAAGTATATCTACTTTTGTCGTCAAGTCCCAGCTTCTATCTATATGCCTGACTAATTGAATCATTTAATAATTTCAACCTTATTTGTTAATATTGATATTAGATTTTTTAAAATTATTATAAGCTGATAAGACAATATAATTTGAAAAAATATATTTATTATTGATTTAAAAAATACTTTTGAAACCAAGATTGCTTTCAAAAAATAAGAGAAACATTTATTATTAGTTATTAAAAATATAAAATATATATAAAGTTGATATATTATAATATATGATAATATATAATTTTATTATATTAAAATAATAATATAAAAATTTAAGAAAAAAGATATTAAAAATATTATGTAAAAGTTCTAAAATTCAGAAAATTTATTAGTATAATATTGATTGAAATATATATTACCTTTATATTTCACACATTATAAACTAAATTTATTAAATATATATCTATATAAATATTAGCTGTTTAATTAATACAAATCTCAAATATCATATATAATTAAATTTTCATAATAATATAATTATAATATAAGAGTATATATAATTGATTTGACATTTGAATGCTTAATTTATTTTAGGATTCAATTTTGAATTATTTTATATAATATTATATTATTTTAATAACAATTAAGCTATGAGTTATAATATTTATTTTTCTTATTAAATTATATTGTTTTTTTAAATTATTTAATATATTAATATTATTATTTTTCTAATTAATTTCTCTTATATTTAATTTTAAAAAAAATTAACTCAATATTTTAAGAATTTGTTTGAATTTAAAAAAACTTATATAGTTCATTAGAATGAATTATTTTTTAATATCTAATACATTTAACCTAATCACTTGTTTTAAATAAAATATTTATAATAGGTAAAGTTTAAAAGTATAATTAAATAAGATGATATATTGAATAAAAAAGCTTTTAATATATTTATTTAAAGATAATTTATATCTATAAAGTTAATAAATCTAATATTTTAATAAAATTCAACTTAAATAACTATATGTATAATATTAAAAATATTGATATAATATAGAGAGAGACTTAATATAAAAGTAATATGGCATAAAAACATTGTAATATAGTGTGGGAAGGTAAACAAAGTGTAATTAAGCTCTGAACTAAGATAAGTCATCAATATATTAAGATTTATATTAGGTAATACCAATATACTATAATATTGACAAAATATAGTTTTAATTTTAAAAGTAATATAATATTAAAGAATAGTAAGAACTGAAAAGAAAAAGATAAACTAAGTTTATTAGATGATTTTATATTATTTATATAATTAATTTAGTTATAAAAGTATAAATTAACTATATAATTGATATTTAATTAAGTTATATAGAAATATATATAAGAATTTAAAAAACTAGTCTTTTAATAATAATAATAT